>JACEGR010004596.1:0-85206 GCA_014170235.1 Listronotus bonariensis
TGTGGAGGAACATGTCCTGGGTGTCAACAATCTCCAAAATGCGCGGAAGACGCAATTAAGATTAAATGCGATATTTGTAAACGAAACTTTTCGAGGGGAGAGTTGCTATAATAACCATTTAAGAGAAGGATCATACGAAAAGAATAAGTCTGTATGCAGTGAAATTAGAAACTGCCAAAATTGTCTTAAGACGAATAAAGGCAAAAGAGAACACACATGTGGTGAGATTTTCTGCAAGACCTGCAACACCCACGTACCCGAGAATCACCTGTGTTACATTCAAAGGACGCAGGAAAACCGTCGGTTTTTAAACAGGTTTCGGTATTTTTTTTTAAACCGGTAGCGGTTTTCTTAAACCTATATAGCGGTACTGTTATAGGTATTCTAAACCGGTAAGTGGTATTCTTAGCTGTTTTTAAACAGGGTGGTTTCAAACAGGGTGGTTTCTAAAACAGAGGCGTTTTTTTTAAAAAAACCTGATAGAGGTTTTTATACAGGTTGGTTTTTTTAAACAGGGTAGTTTCTTAAATGGGGTAGTTTTCATTTTTGGATCAGGGTTTGACTTGCAATTTGTGCTGACGTATCTGAAGTAATATTAAGGGGAACCCTGATCCGAAAATGAAAACTGACCTGCTTAAAACCGCTATCGGTTTTAAGAAACTACTAACATTAGCAAAATGCAAAATGCAGTAGTAAACAATGGTTTCAGAGTGGTCGGCATTTGTGAGCAAAATAATCAAGTATTTGAATTTAATGGTCTGTTTTTTCCATGCCTACACTCGTTGCTACCCCACCAACAAGGTATAACCTTTAAATAAGACCAATCCTTTGAATACTTTTAACAGTGGATATGAGGTCACCGTTTTAAGAACGAGGCTTTACGAAATCTTGGCTATGAGGTGTGTGCAATATGGGTGTATGATTTTGTCGAAGGAGATTAAAAGTAACGAGGAAATGAGATGCTTTATCGAAAATCACCCTCCCATTTTGCACACACCTCATAGCCAAGATTTCGTAAAACCTCATTCTTATAAACAACCGCTATCGGTTTAAGAAACTATCCCTGTTTTTAGGAACTGTGTTAATGTGTAAAATTTCAATAACATATGCTTTTTTGTAATATTAATCTCACAGCGTTATATCCAGATCGCTACAAAGTTTTTTAACCTGGAAGGATTTCAATTCAAAGACAAAAATAAGGTAGACCGAATCGTGGAGGAACGAAGAGTGCTAAATAGTCCAGAAACAATTTAAATATTATACCAGATTGTTAATGTAATTACGTATTGTATACCTTCAGTTAAACACCAGGGACACTCAAAAGGCTACACAGAATCTTACTAACTATTTTTTGGGGTAGTTGGTTGGATAAATTTATATTCAATATCATATTAGCACATGTGAAAAAAAGCTATATACCATCTTATAAATAATAATAAAAAAACGTACTCTAAAAATGACACTAAAAATAAAATGTAAAATAACACTAAATATTGTACTCATATAACGCTAGAAAAAAGATAACACTAAAATGTAAAAAAGATAAAGCTCTTGAACTGTGTCAAGCTACAAGAACTACTGTTTTCCGAGACAGATTGTGGTTTATTTTCAAAACTATTTAAGGGATTTCAAATTTACTGTTTAAAGCTAGCGACCATTTATGTTTTATTTATGGGTAAAATTTCATTTAGGTTAGAAAGTGAGTGAAAGGAAAGTGACAACTTGCATAAACATTATAAATAAAAAACATTTTGTGGTAAATATTAACAATAACATATTTGCAGATATGTTTTGTAGTTCGGCGGATTCATTTAATGGATGGTAATTATTTGGGTACACGCCAAAAATTAAATTAAAAGTACCAAAAAATAAAACAAGTAAAAAGATAACTAAAAATCGTCGTTTCGGTGGAAGTCTGCCACCGTTGTCAAGATAAATAAATAATAGTTTTAAAAAACTAAAAAACACTATTTTTTCATAACTTTTCCCTCATAGATATTTACAAATGAAATAATTATAACATTTAATATATTAAGCACCCCACGCTTTTATTCTGAAGTGAATTATTCTGTTATTATCTTAAATTTTATTATAATTCTATTTTGAGGTATATAATTATGATTCATTGTTTGACCTTTTATTACTGTAATACAAACTCTTTGTAATGAAAAATTATTTTTTAATTTTTAGTTCGGTTGCATGTGTGTGTTATTAAAGTTTTTTAAACTATTATTTATTGTTTATTTTTTAGTTCGATATATCAATTATAGTTTTCTGCGGACATGTGATATTGAAATGTTTCACGAACTATTTCGTAATCTAATCATTTCATTTAAAGCTTCACTGTTGCATGGGGTTTCAGAACACAACTACTCCGAACAAGTTTCTGTCAGCCTTATGCTGAGAGTACGTCCTAAACTGCACGCATGCGCAGATCGCGCACTAGCTCTTTCTCTGTTACTCTCCTACAGAAAATCTATAAAGGAATTTATTTATCCTGGCGATCCTAATCAGGATAACGGGATACTGTTTGCAGTTATTACATTGTCATTGGTCCTTGATACGTGTGCAAAGTTTCAAAGAAATCGAATCGCTGGAAGTTGGTGAAAATTAAGCTTAAAGATTCCGTTACATACATACATACATACATACATACAACCCAAGCTAATAAAAGCGTGATAATTAAACAAAAATAATAAAATTAAAAATTAATTATCATTTAGGTTTTAAATTTTAAAATTTTTATCTTTTTTTAGGATATTCTAGAACTGCTTAAGCCTGATTTATAGTTTCAGTAACGTAAGCCGTAAAACTTAAGACTTAAGCGTTAAGACGTAAAAAGTAAGCAGTAATAACATTTTGCTTTGGCTGTCTAATTCCTTCATCATTTTTGTACAAAAAAATAGACCTTATTTAAATCGATACCTTGGACCTTTTTTCATAAAATCGCAATCAGACATACTAGCATTTTTTATGTAATAAAAAATTTATTTCTTTTGATAAAATTATTAACTTGTGGGACGGATGGGGTTTCCAAGGAAACAAATGGACCGAAGATTTTTAATTTTTCAAAAAAAACCATTTTCATAAAAAATTTTGCTTGTAAAAAATATGATTCACGATGAGAAAATGTTGATTGTGTATACAGGGTTCGCAAAAACTTTAAAAGCAATATTTTTCTTCAAGAGTAAACTACTTTTCATTTTTAAGCAATATCCCTTTGGAAAAATTTATTTAGAATCAAGACTGTAGTCGATAAAAACAATGGTACATTTTACTAAAGTTTATAATTTTGTGAAAATGCCTTGATCACATCCATTTACAGCTGAAAAATTCTGTTGTGTAGAAAATTGGAGAAAGCTGTGTTTGAAAAGCAAATTTAACAATAATAAAGTAATTTAAAGTGCTATTCAAAGTATTATTTTTTAAATATTTTGCTTAAAAATAAAAAATATAGGTAGTTTACTCTAGGAGAAAAATCATGTTTTTAAAGTTTTTGCATACCCTGTATACAAAATTAACATTTTCTATTCGTGAATCATATTTCTTTACAAGCAAAACTTTTTATGAAGAATGACTTTTTTTGAAAAATGAAAATTTTGGTTCATTTTTCCTCTTGTAATCCCCAGTCGGTAGAAAGGATCTGAGTTTTTTGAAAGAACCTAAAGCATTCCAAGATATTTAGGCTTTTTATTGTCAAGATTTTATGCTTTTCAAAAATATCTTTTTACAGCACATATAATAAGAGTTAACATGAAATATTAAAAATACTTTTTGTTATACTTTGAACCTTTATAACCTACAATTTTTCAGCTCATTTTCTACAAACATATATATAATACTATTTACTTGATCACGAAATATTTTTTGTTGCACAAGATGAAAGTTTCAAGAAATTTTAGTAAAATTTTACTAGCAAATTTAAAATTTTCAATATTTCAATAAATTTCAGAAATTTCACTTAAATTTCATAAATTTCCGAAATTTTATTTGAAATTCCAAAATTTCAGAATAATCATTAAAATTTTAAATGAAATTTTACTTTCTTTTAAAAAGTAATTTTTTTCCATCCCTAACTCCAACAAGTTAGGCCGCTAATACCATTCAGATAAATTCCGTAGTGCTTTATATGTGTAAATTAGATTTTCGTATATCAAGTTGTAAGCATAAATTTATTTAAGAACTTTTTTAACTCTGGTATTTTTTTACTTTACCAACTTTAAATTAAAAGAAAATCATTATATGTCAAGATGGGAAAAATAATTTTATAAAAAATGTTACAAACTTATCCTCTACGATATAATACCCGCGGCTTCGTACGCATTAAATTTTATCTAACCAGACTTTGCTTTATGCATGTAGTCAGTTAAACCTTCCTCTTAAATCCCTCTATCTATTAAAAAAAATGCATCAAAATCCGTTGAGTAATATCAAAGACAATTGAAGTTTCACTACACTATAATTGTCTTTGGTAATATCAATTTTTAAATATAAACAATTTTTTTAAACACTCTGTATATGTTTTCTTGGATAATATTATATACATAAACCTTCCTCTTGAATCACTCTATCTATTTAAAAAAAAATCGCATAAAAATTCGTTAAGTAGTTTTAAAGATCTAAGCATACATACAGACAGACCGAAAAAGGGACTTTCATTTTATACTATGTAAGGATAATAATATTATGGCATACATTAAATAATTTTTAGTTTTCAAACAAAAACATATACAAATATTGTTCAGTGGTTATAGTTTTATCATTTATAAGTTATATTCGGCAATATTTACATTAGATTTATTTGGGTAGGTACATACTGTGTAGGTAGTATAAAATTAACATTAAATTAATAAATAATTTGAGACGACGCTCATAAATGTATTATGGCATCATCTTGCGGCCGTTTTGGATACTAGGTAAAACAATGGTGACATCTGTTTTCGAGGTTTCGCCCAAGCCCCAAAGGAGCAATTTCAGCGCCATACAGCGTTTTCCGCGTGTAACTACAAGATTTGACCCCAGCGCCAACTGGTGCCCATTACGAAAAAATCGGCTTTTAAGTGGTTATACGGGGGCTTTTGGAGGTGTAATATCTTGTTGGTCTAATTCTGTATAGTAAAATAAAAATAATTTATTTAAAAAAACTCAAATCAGTCTGTATACAGGGGCGGTCATAGGGGGGGAATGGGGCCATTGCCCTCCCCTTTAATGCCAAATCCTTTGTATTTCATACATATGTAATGGCAAATATGGGCATTTGGGCATTTAATGATGATATGGCCCCCTCAGGGCTGGTCCGAGGGGTGAGGATGATCATGGAATTGAAAAGTAAGAAGTAAGGACCTTTTTTTGCCTTTTAAATACGTGGGAGTTTTTTTTGTAAAATTTAAATTTATAAATTAAAGAATGAAAGAAAAACAATAAAAAAATAGGTGATGAGACCTTTTTTGTTGCTCTTCAAAAAACTTAAAAATTTTGATTCTTTCTAGGGGTGCCAAAATTTTTGTTTTTGGCACCTCACACACTTTTTCTCGGCCTATGCCCCCTCCTCAGAAAGTCGATCTGACCGCCCCTGTCTGTTCTTCCTAAAGAAGACAAACTTTTTTGTTTCAAAAAATTTAAAAGGCAAAAGAACATTTAAGTGTGTTTTATAAACGTGAGGACCATTTTTTCTTTTCTTACTCATCAAAACTTTTGAATTAAAACCATTTTTTTTCGGTCGCCAAAAACATGACAGGTAGGGGGCTCCACCGGAGTGTATTGCTTACCCAATCAGCCAATGTACGTTTTATGTACATTTTATGTACGTAACATTAGGATGTAACGTACGTCTTATGTACGTACACAAAAGTACGTAGTACATCCATAAGACGTCTTATGAACGTACATTTTCCGCAAAAATGTACATTCACTGTACGTACATATTGTACGTCTGAGGTACGTAAGCACTGTACGCATTATGTACATACGTACTGTTCGTATTATGTACGTACATTTTCTTTGACTATGTACGTATTATGTATGTACATATTCTTTGATTATAGAAGTAAGCTGGACGTAAATTGAGCGAAAAAATTGGACTTTCTAAAATTTGAATATTTTGAAAATTTAAAATTCGAAAACGTACAAGGTTTTCATTTATATTTTACCGCCTACTTTTAACTATAACGAAAAAAATAGAAAAAAACGTCCTGTATAAAAGGTTTTCCCTGTATAGGCTCCATACAGTGTGTCTACGTTTGGCGTCATATGGGAAACTTTTTTATTTTATTGATTTTACGAAAAAAGTTACTCTTTATAAAAGTTATGCATAATCCAAAACCTAAATTCAACCATCAGATATCAAATTGTATCAGTCATCTACGAGGATTGACCAAAAATGTAATTTTTGCCTAAGAGTAAAGTACCTGTATTTTTGCTAATATCAAAAATTTTATATAAAAAGAGATGTTTATAATTCAAAATTACCCCTAAATATGCTTTTTGTTTATTTATATAAAAAAATGATTTTTTTCTGCGATAATGGTGAAAATTTAGGGTTGTACATTGATGCAGTTTCAATTTTTTTTTAGTTTATTGTTACTAAAACATAAAGAATGTACAATGCCACTAATGTACAAACTTAAATTTTCTCGATTTTTGCAGAAAAAAAATCTTTTATTTTAGAAATGAATAAAATTGTATATTTGGAAGTAATTTTTAATTCTAAACATCTTTTTCTTATGACAATTTAAGATATTAGGGAAAATACAGGTACTTTCCTCTTAAGCAAAAATTACATTTTTGACCAGACCTCGTAGATGACCGACACAATTCGATATCTAATAATTGTATTGTAGGTTTTCGACTATGCAGAAGTTTTTATAAAGAATAACTTTTTTCGTAAAATGAATATTAAAATTTTTTCCCATATGACGCCAACTTAATTACCCAGACACACTGTATATATAAGATGTAAATATAAGTGGTTTCCTAAAGTACATACATAAGACGTATTGGATATACGTACATAAGGACCATAAGGTGTTCAATTTGGATCCCTGGACGTAATGACGTAAAATGGTACTAAAATGTACGTACATTTTACATCCATTTTCGTCGTTACGTCCAGGATCTAAAATGTACGTCTTATGTACGTACTTTAAAGTACATACATAAGACGTACTTTAAAATACATACATTAGACGTACATTTTAGATCCCTGGACGTAACGACGAAAAATGGATGTGAAATGTACGTACTTTGTACGTACTGTGCTGATTGAGTAGGGCATCAGATAGTCTTAATCCGGCACTGATTATAGGTATAGCACACTTTATAACGGTAAATATCTTTTTAAAACAATATTACAGAATTTCAACATAATAAGTAGCTTAATGTATAGGTCAGGTGTACATATATTTGTTTTAATATTGCAAAATACGAACACTATATGGATTATAGTTAAGTGCATTATAGCTTTATGTGCAATTAGAAGATTGGATGTTTTAGGTATCTCTTAGTAAACTTAAATAAGTATCCTTTACGGTAGTACTAATAGGTTAGTCATTCATTAGTTTATACAGTGTGTCTACGTAAGGTGGCATCAATGAAAAACTTTTTATTATTAATTTGACGAAAAAAATCTTTATAAAAAGTTCTGCACTTTACTATTAAGCAAAAGTTACATTTTTGGTTAAACCTCGTAGATGTCCTATACAATTTTATATTTGGGTGATTTTAAGGTTTTGGACTATGCAAAACTTTTTCTAAAGAATAACTGGTTTTCGTAATATTAAGAATAAAAAGTTTTCTATATGACGCCAACTTACGTAGACAATAGAGAATTATTGCACAGTAAAATAAGGCCCGGCACTAATAATACCGGCCTTATTTTGACATCTGAGCTTGCGCAGTTGCATGGTAGGATAAGGACTCCCTTAATAAAGATAGTGCCCGGCGTCATTTATGTCGGTTTTGGACCGTGCCTTATTTTGTTCTTATTTTAACTTCGGAACTGTTCGTGTAAACCGAACGGCTGCTAAGCACAAAATCGAAAAGTAAAATACTTAAAATCTTGCTTTTTCAAATGTATTTCTTTAATTGTGTAAAACAAAACCCTACAACACAAAACAATAAAGAGAAACAACTAAAATTGTTTCCCACTTTTTTAGGTTAATGGTACTGTCAACATGATTTTCAATAACTCTAAATTATGGGTACAAGCACTATTTAAATAAGGCAGGTATTAATAATACCCGAGCTTAATAAGGCAACTCCAATAATTCTCAATATAAAACGTTTACCAAAAATATGGTTTGTAAGGAAACATGGAAAAAATGTATACTTCATTAAAACATACTTTTATTTATTTTTACGTATATCTTTACACCGACAATAAGCTCATGTGAAGGACATGTCTACGATTTTTTTATAAAAAAAAATGAGACAACGGACTTACACCAAATTTATACAAGATGCTATTAACCTACAGAGTACCATTTTGGTAAGGAATATTTTGATTTTAGAATTTTTGAAAAAAGTTTATTTTTGGTAAGCAACCCTTCCCATAGAAAATAAAGAAAACTAGTATAGTTTTAGATATGTTTTTAAAAAATTTGTAATTTGATCATAAAATTTGATCAACTGATTTTATCTTAGGGGGGAACTAACTACACATCAACTTATTTCGCAATATTCAAAACATGTTTTCTCTACCAAAGTGTTCCTTATAAGGCCAATAGCTTTTAGTGTATATTTGGTGTGGGTCCCATGTCCAAGATTTTAAATAAAATAATTTAAAAATTCTTTTACGGATCATGTAAGTGTGAAAGTCTCTTGTTCCTGTATACAGAATCAGCTAAATAACATAACACATAGGCAATGTAAAGAAAAGAGACAATCTAACGTGAATACCTGCATGTAAACACATCTAATTGAATTAGTCGCATACATTCTTTTTTGTTGCTTTATTCGACGATATCCCAATATCTACATGCTTAACCTTAACCAGTATGTAGTATGCAAGCTATTTGTTAAAATAGTTGTAAATGCCAATATTATACGTTTAACATTGTTTGTACTACAATTTGTAGTACAAACTATATACCATATCACAAGAAAAGGCCTACTTAAACAAGGTTTTATTCTATTAATAGCAAAACAGATTTCATAAGTGAGCAACAAAAGATCCCTTGACACATGCAAGCTATTAATACACATCCGATTTTTTAATGCAAATGCACTTTCCCTGTTGCTCGTATTTCTGACATAAATCAAATTACTGCGATCTTTGTTATTCGACAGCACTAATTGGTTATATTACCAAAGAGAATTACTACCAACGCACAAAACAATGCAAAATCTTTTATCATAAGCTGGGACAGTCGGTCAGGATTACTAAAGTGGACGTTAATCGACTCACGTAAACGCAGCAGTACACCTATGACAAATAATTTAGCATGGTTTTATTCATATACACGTCATGTCAGTTTCATATATTCATCAAGTTTTAGTGTGTTAAACACTACCAAGTAGTAATTAGACAAAAAACGCTTAATCTAACAGTTTGTTTCACAGTTGATAATCCCGCTTTACGCCTTATGGTGGTGCAAGACGGGAATTTTAGGATTTACTACAGAGCGGCAGACTAATATACCGGAGTATACTTTATACCCGGTTAAATACCTTCACCAAGTATGAGCCCTGTATATAGGGCCGATCGTAAGAAACAAAAATATATCCATCAGAAATTTTCGAGCGCGTCAAGTTAACATAGGGCAAGTTATTTACATCCTAAACAGTGTATATTCCACTAATCTGACAATTTAAGAATTACGTAAAAAAGTGGAGGGCTACAAAGTTGTGAAAAAAAAAACTTCATTTTGACATTATTGAGCGTGGATATTTTTTTATTTTAAATAAAATAATTTAGGAATACCAATAATTATATCTATTATCCGCTATGATCCCAACGATTTCGACAAGTCAAAATAATAACAGCATTTTTTGACATATTTAAAAATCTATAGCCGCCTCCACCACCGATGAAAAGGTATACATTTTTTTTCTTATTACCTAAGCTGGTGGCAAAGCCTCTATAGGTTTCTATGACGCTTAAGTAAATTTCCATTAAGCATCCGTGGGCTCTTCTACTATAAGAATAATAACTTTGTGTTAATTTTCCATTTAGTCGTAAAATTCTCTATGATTACACAGCCCCACAAAGTTAAAAAGTTGGTGGTCCGAAAGACTAGACCATAGTATCCTTATGTTCTTGGGGTCACTTAATTTGAATCTGGGGTAGGTTTGACCCTATCAGGTCTGGGTCAAGGTCATTTGAAGGTCAATCACAGCCTAACAAGTAAAAAAATGGTCCGAAAGACCAGACCATGGTATCTTTTTGTTTTTGGGGTCGCTGAATCCGAATCTGGGGTCGGTTTGACCCCATCTGGTCAGGGTAATGTTCTTTTAAAGGTCAGATCATCAAAATTATTTGAAAAGGGACCACAATCGTGGTATTTTCATATTTTGGAATCGCTGAATCTGAATTCGGTCTCAGTTTGATCCTAATGGGATCACGGTCAGGGTCATTTCAAGGTGAAATCCTAAATTTTATTAAAAATATACTACAATCATGGTATATTTATGTTTTCGGGGTCGCTGAATCCAAATCCGTGGTCAAATTAACCCTCTGAAGTTAAGATCAAGGTCATATCAAGGTCAAATCATCAGAAGTTATCGTAAATGCACCAAAATTAGGATATTTTCGGATTTTTGCGTCGCTAAATCCGAATCCGTCATCAAATTAACCCTATTGGATTCGAATAAAGTGACACAAAAAATATAAAGGTACCACGTTTGTGATCTATTTTTAATGAATTTTGATTATTTGACCTTAAAATGACCTTGACCGTGACCTGATAGGGTCAAACTAACTTTGAATTCGGATTTAGCGACTCCAAAAACGTTTGTAGTCTATTTTCAATAAATTCCAAAATATAGTATTATTGCATCAATTTTAAATTTATTTTTTCCAAAAATAAAGGGAGGGGGACATTAAAGAAATGCACTCTCTTAATTGCTTAAATATACATTTTGGTTATAATAAAAGATGCCTATTTTTTAAATATGTCAACATTTTCAGTAAAAACTTTATGTTTTTAAGATTCTATACTCATGGATGAAGACGTCTGATAGGTTGGATAACGCCGCCCACCTAGAAAAACAAGGCTGCCCACCAAATCAGATATTTTTACTAAGAAATAAGTACTTTTTAAGTAAGTTAAATAATACAGGGGTCTAGTTACTTTACCGACAAACAAGGGGTGATTATACAATGAAAAAAAGGAAAAACTAAACGACTCAGTTTTTGAACTACGGAGTGTTAAAAATTAAAAAATATGTATATTTGTTTTTAAATAACTTTGTACCAATTTAAATATTTTAAAAAATTTGGGGTACGCGCCCTATGCATCAGATGACATTTTTTGACATACAAGAAAAAAAAATAAGGGTGTCGTTTAAGGTAAATATTTTTAAAAACAAAATTGTCCGACACTGCATTTTTATAAAGTAAAGATCATTTTGCAGTGGCGTACCTTTTTTTTCTATTTTTTTACCTTAAAACCCTTATAGAGGCCATTGGTAATAACTCTTATTTTTCTTGTATGCCTTCTGATGCATAGGAGGCGTACCCTAAATTGTTTAAAAATATCTAAATTTATCATTAAAACCCCGTTGCGTAAACAGTTTTTTCTTATTTTTTATTATAAAATCACTTTCTAAAGTTTGTCGATAGAGTTACTAAAAACTATGTATAACTGGTTATCTAATAATTAATATTAGTCCTGGACATTCAAATTCTACTAAATAATAAAATTATGTGCATAAAGCTAAAAGATAAAATGCAACATAAAAAAAAAATAAATATTTTTCATAATTTTTAATTACAGGTAAACAAGATGAATTAAATGAATTAAAGATTAAGTATCTACACAGCTTAATCGCGAATATATAGTTGGGTGCTCCTTGGCTAGAAATTTTTTTAGGCAGTCTTACCCGATAACGCATTTTTCTTTAAAATTGTAACTTTTATTAAAAATCTTATAAAACATTTTATTTTAATAATAAATAATACAATTAATCACGTACACTTGGATATATTAATGATAAAAATTAATACTTATGTATCGCAGTTATATTTTAATATTTAGAGAAAAAAATTACCTTAACCTACATCCAAAACGTTTTTCGCCGACTGAAGGATTAAAAGCGGTTTTGCGGAGCGCAAATTAGCTAAGTTGGCATTTTAGCTTTCGTATTTGTATTGAGTGATATATATCGGACCGATTAGAGGTTTCGTTTAGAAATTAGGACGGTGGACGGCTCTCACCTTTAATTATTAGTTTCCCCATGTTGTTTTTAATTTTTAAAATAGCAACTTTCACAGAAAAATAATTGTTTGCAAACCTTTATTTATGCAAATGTTTGTTGTAAAACTTAGTAAAATCCATGATTTATTATAATTAATTACTGCCTAATTATTTTTCTATAAAGTTCAAATCCTTTTAGGCCAATTAATTAAATGCTCATTAATAATACCATAAACAATAAATATTATTTTTACTGATTTAAAATTTGATAATAAAAACCACTTTCGGTTGTGTTCCATTATTTTATTTTAATGATGGCTATCTCAAAATTAAAGTTACAAAATTTTTCGTGGTTCAACGAACCATGAGATGTCTGAATGCAATTGAGAATGGTCTAAGTACATTATTTTCCCAGGCGGTTGAATCTACTTAAAGGTTATAATAAATTACCTTAATTTGTTTGAAGTTTAACGATTTATTAAGAACACGTAAAAGGTAATTTTATAAAAATAAATATTAACTGCACTAACTTGTTTAAATACTAAAAGATGACCATTACATCGTTTATTACAATAAATATTAATCATTTCTATTTCTTATTAAATAAAATGGCTTACATATACCGTTCGCGTCTCCAACTTGGTATAAGTTTTAATAAACCATATCAAGATATCAATCGGTTTTTGACAAAACATTGTAAACGACTTACGTAAAATTTTACAGAAAACGATTTTTTCCTCTCATTGCATTATTTTTAAAATAAAATTGTAGTGCACTGCTTAATTTTAGTTTTTGGTTTTTGTTTTAAAAATAACGCAATAAAAAAAAAAATCGTTTCCTGTAGTCGCTTACGATGTTTTGTTAAAAATCTATCGATATGTCATCCACTTTTCTATATCTTCTTCGGAAGTTCTTACCAAATGGGACAATTTTTAATTATTAACTTTACGAAAAAAAGTTCCTCTTTATGAAATGTCCTGCTAAATTAGAAAATACATTTTTACAAAATTAACATGTATGTACAGGGTGGCTTAAAAAGAACTTGTTTCCAAGTTAATATTCAGGGTATTTTCTAACTACGGTATAAAACTTTAAAGAGTGATTTATTATGTAATGTTATGAAGAAAAGTTTCTATAAACATATCGTTCGGTTTTTGACAAAATATCGTAAGCGACATTCGTCAATTTTACGAAAAACGATCTTTTCTTCCCATCGCGTTAATTTCAAACAAAAATCTGAAATAAAGCCACGGTCTGTAGCTGGATAAACATGGGGTTTTTAAAAAAGTAAATACTGAAACATATACAGGTCGGATAAGGCCACAGTATAAAATTATTTTACTCTATACAGGATGTCTCAAAAAGTGTGACGTATCAAAGTTATATTTTTTAAAAGGAACACCCTATATTATATGACGGTTTTAGATTCTACATAAAAAAATAATGTAAATTTGTTAATAGTACCAAGTGTCTAATTTTATTCGTTTTTGTGATATTTGATTTTTTTCAAAATACAGGGGTGCAATTAAATTAATTTTATTTTAACAATATAAACTCCTTAAACTTTAAAATTTGTTACAAGATTAGGAAAAGTCTGCCTTATCATACGTAGGTCATAACGAGATCATAGATTATACAGGGTCATCAAAAAATAATTTGAATTTTTTAGAAAGTCAAATTGCAATATCTCTCTTATTTTAAATGAAACACCCTGTATTTTTTACACCACATGATGACAAACCAAATGCTCTTTCAAATGGTGTATAGGTTGCCTATACCTATCTTTTATACTTTTTAAGTAAATTCCGTTTTAACATATTTTTATTCCAAATGTCTATTTAAATGTAAGGAGGCTGTGATATAGCTATGCCTTTTACTAAGCCGTTATTGCAAAATGTAAATTTGTTGGAAAAAAGCACAAAATTAAAAGATTTTGTATTATCTGCAACTATTTTTAAAATTCACAGAAAAAATTCATTAGTTGCTTATAATGCTACTTCCAATAACACTTATTTCAGCTGAATGTGGTAATGATAAAACTTGTGTTTTTAAACAATCCTAATAACGCCTCTGGTCAGTTATGACGACATTCTGTGACCTATAACTCGTTTCTTCCATTATCCATAATTACTGTGTCAAATTTTTTAAAGCAACTATTAAGGTTATCAGATGGTTTCTCCTGGAATATTTTTCAGAATTAACTCTAGACTAAAGTAAACCATTTTTTTCACATCCTACCAGTATTATATCATCTTGTTGTTGTAGAAGAAGGGTTTTTATTTAAAGTCATTGAAATTTCTTTTAAACTGACTAAAACACTAGTAATTAATAAATGGTCGTTGTTATTTTCTTAAGAAAAATATTAATGGCTGCTATGTTACAGCCAACTTTAATTTAAATAAACATTTGGACTAAACATTTGTAAAAACAGATTTTACTAAAAACGCACAAAAGATAGGTATAGGCAACCTATACACCATTTGAAAGAGTATTTTATTTGTCATCATGTGACGTAAAAAAATACAGGGTGTTCCATTTAAAATAAGAGAGATATAACTATTTGATTTTCTGAAAAATTGAAATTATTTTTTGATCACCCTGTACAATATTTGATCTTGATTTGACCTACGTATGATATGGCAGACTTTTTCTAATCTTGTTACACATTTTAAAGTTTAAAGTGGTAAAAGTGTTAAAGCAAAATCAATTTAATATTACCTCTGCATTTTTCAAAAAATTAAATATCACAAAAACGAATAAAATTAGACACTTAGTACTATAAACAAACTTTAGTTATTTTTAAAGTAGAATCCAAACCCGTCATAAAATATAGGGTGTTCCATTTAAAAAATATAACTTTGATACGTCACACTTGTTTGAGACACCCTGTATAGACTTAAAATAATTTTATACTGTGGTCTTATCCGACCTGTATATGTTCCAGTATTTACTTTTTTAAAAACCCCATGGTTATCCAGCTAGAAACCATGTCGAATATGGGGGGCCACCCTGTATACAAAAAGTCATAAGCTTTGTTTTAAAAATATCTTAATAAAAATAAAAAATCGTTTCCCAGAAGATTGACGAATGTCGCTTACGATGTTTTGTCAAAAACCCATCGATATGTCCGGAGTTGTTTCGTTTCTGAGATACAGGGCGTTAAAGTTTTTAAAAAGAGTCGGTATTTTTTCAATATCTTAAATACCCTTCAACCAATTTTACTGAAATTTGGTACGCTTGTTTAATGTAATAAAGCGCTTATACAGTTCTAACTTAATTATCTTTATTGGGTCTAGTGGCGTCTTAGTAAAGATAAAGAAAAAGAAAATTTTATTCATGTTAAATATAAAGTACAGTATTTACATTCGTCAACAAACAAAAGTATACAAATGTTGTATAAAGACATTATATCACAGTTAATCTTAAACAAATAAAATAAATATTATCACAGTTATAGAAAAAGTACAATTTTATGTAAATTAAAATCAAAATAAAATGTCTATCTCACAAATACAGTCAAACCACAGTCTGTGGAAAAGTTTGACCTTAAAAACTCATTGTGACTATAAAAAGCCTTTCTTAACAAAAGACTCCTTACTGTAGTCCTAAATCTTGGTAAATTCAATGTTCTTATATTGCTGGGTAAATACTAATTTTATAGCCAAGTAGCCAGGGCCATCCTGGCACCCCGTTAAACGATGGTAGGCAGGGATTAGATCATTTATGTTTCGAGTATTATGCTCGTGGACCCAACAGTAGCCACCGCACCCAGTATTATGGATAGAAGCAACTAAACATACAACTTTTTAGTATGGTACATTTTTTTAATATCTGGCTTTGTATTTAAGATATTTATAAAATTCCAGCTCTAAAAAAATAAAGCCCGGTATCTCAGAAACGAAGAACTACGGTTTATTGAAACTTTTTCTTATAAAATTATATAAGAAATCATTCTTTAAAGTTTTGTACTACCGCCGACGTTAGAAAATATACTGTATTTTAATTTGGAAACAAGTCTCTTTTAGGCCCTATACATCTAACATAAAAATATTTTTGTGGAAATGTATTTTCTTATTAAGCGGGACTTTTTATTGAAAGGCACTTTTTTCGGAAAGTTAGTATTTAAAAAGTTTGGTAAGAACTTTCGAAGACACGATGTATAATAAATATGGTTATTCTTTACAAACCGTCTGATCTTATTCAAATTTTGTTTAGGATTTTTGGGGGCTGAAATTTTTTTGTGGAAAATGTTTCGTTCTTAAGATATTATTCATCATATTTAAAATCCAGCAATTTGAATAAATATCAAAAATATTTATACAGTACGTCTTAAATTGGATATACCTATGACGTTATCGATGACCTTTTTCGCCGAAGCCTAAGGTTTCAAAATATTTTTTAACGCATATAAAGGTATACATAACATGAACATATAAAGTTATACATAACTTTATAGCTTTAAAGTTTTCTGTCCGAATCATGATTTTTAAAGTAAAGTCAACGAATTATAGTCGAAAAGTTAATCATTTGCGAGATACAGAGTGTCAAAGTTTTATTTTATTTTAGTGATTTTTAAATATTTTATTTGTTATTAATTTTTTTATTTAATTCATTAGGTTTTTTTAAAGTAAGGAATCGAAAGCTACTTATAATTTTGCTGTTTAATAAAGAGGGAGCGACGTGCAGTACTTTGCTTTGGTTGAAAGTGTCATTAGTTTTTTGTGCCTCTGTATAATAGGATTTTAGTAAGTAATTGTTATTCTTGCATATTTCTTGCATAAAACGGTATACCTAATAAATATTGCTCCAATGCTACAAGCAACCGTTTCTGAAATATTTTCAAAAAAAAAAGGTCCTTAGCGTTCCTTATTAAAATTGAAAGAAAAATTATTAAAATTTTAAATCTTTAAATTAAAGATATGTTTTATTCTGGTTAGGCGGATTCATTTATTCGATGGTAATTGTTTGGGTACACGCCTCAATCTAGGAAAAATGGGACCTCTTCGGTCCTGGTCCAGGAGTATAGGGCTGAACAGGGTCAGCTCGCTATATGATGGGATCAAAAAGTTAAACCTTAAATTTTGCTGTAAAATATAAACAAAATATGAACTGAAAGATAACTTTATTCTTTGGTTATAAAGGTACTTTACACTTGGCGTTTTTCATATTTTTAGTTATAAACTATATGTTAACAATCGGAGTAAAATGTTTCTCGTTATTAGTTTTGGATCATGCGACCAGTTTTCTCAAAGGACGTTTTAAAACTCCAAAATTTTTGGTCAATTTGTCCTCTTGTAACACCTATCCTGCAACACAGTGTATATAAAAAAAGTTCACTTTAGCCCAGTGGCGTTTCCAGAGGACGATTTCTGACAAAATAATGTACGCCACTGACTTTTTAGCAAGTTTGTTATTTTAGAGTATATTTGTTTTCTAAAAGTTTAAATTTAAACAAAATATTATTTGGCTTTTCTCTAGAATAAAGATATTTAATATAAAATAATTGTTTTAATTTAGGTTATATAAAAATACTTAATATACAGAAACAAAGTTTCAATGGCTTTCGGTTGAAATTATTTTATTATAATCCAATAAAATCAGTTCTTGACGAGACTGCCAGATGAAAACTGAGCCTTTGGTCGTGTCTCAAAAACGTGGTAAACTTTTTAATAAAAAAATTTCTGTTAATTTGACTAAAAATGTAAAATACTTTTTATTTAAACTGACTGACAGTCTGAATTTGACATTACTCATGTAAAATTGATTAACAGGTAAACAATACACCTTCTATATATCATAACCAGATTTTACATCTGGTTAGTTCTTGTTTTTGGTAAAAAGTTTTCACATTTTTTGAGACCGACCAAAGGCTTAGTTTTCGTCTGGCAGTGTCGTTAAGAACTAATTTTATTGATTTAGGATAAAATAATTTTGACCTTTAAACCTTTGTTTAGGGTTTGCAACCTTCTCTGTATAGTATTTTTTTATTTTATACAACCTAAATTTAAATATTTATTTTATATTAAATATTTTATTTACTTATTTTTTTTAAAGTAATTTAAAGTTTTATTATATTATGCAAGGGCAGAATAGTTCTTTATAGTATATAAAAGATTTAATTTTGTTTATTAAATATCTTTGTTCTGGAGAAAAGTAAAATATTATTTTGTTTAAATTTTGTTATTTTATTTAAAGTAAGCAAGTAAAAACACAGCTTTATGGCCCAAATTTTGTCTATCCTTATAACTTTTTGAAAATAAGAAAATTTATTTTACTCCATACTGCATAAATATACAATGTAGACGTAAATAGTCCCTCCCCTGCTAACTTTTGTACCCTTAATTTTTTCTTTATAAAATTTGGGTATTTTTTTTCATCTGTTTGACATTCCACGAAGGCATATGCCTAAATACCACAGTACCGTGGGTGTCGGGTTATTAGATGTTTAACCCATTGTTCCCCTGTTCCGTCAACGTTGTAAAAGCACTTAAACATGCTGTTATGCATTTTCCAGCACCTTTTAGACAACGCGGTAGTGCCACCACGGTCGTTATTTTTAAATAACTACTACCTTAATATGTCTCTCCCGCTGGGAATCGAACCGGCGACTTCTGGCTTCAAAGATCGAAGCTCTGTCCACTGCGCCACGGTGTATGATTATTGGAAGAATATAAACTATTTTCTGACGTAAAAATGATAGTTGCAACAATTAAGGTGGCGGATGGGCGTCATCTTAGAAAAAAATTAATTAAAAATGGGGGTCTTGTGGCATATCATATTTAAGCTTAAGACGATTTCTTTATAATCCTTGAATATAAAGTAAATATCTTAACGTATTACAAAATAGCGGTACTTTAAAAATTACCTAGATTTTTGATGGTCACATTTCCGAAACTAATAAAGTTGGATGTATTTAATATGGTATTTTCTAAGATCTCTTTCAGATCTTTTACGGGAAATAAATATGCAGGGTGTTATTAAAAAAATACTTGTTGTCCTACTCTGTATATTATTATTAGTATCACCACTAAAAGATATTTAAAAGAGCTTTTAGAAAATACCACATTATGTACATTTACCTTCTTAAGTTAAAAGGAGATATGGCCATTCAAATAAGGTATTTAGGTGATTTTTAAGGTACTGCCCTTTTGTAGTAGGCGAAGGTATTGACTTAATATTTTAGGATTAAAAAGTACTCTCCAATGCACACTTGTGTAAAAATTGATTGAAGGATAAGAACAATTTAGAGGGTTTTACCTTTTAAAAACACCCAGTATACTATTACTTCCCCCGCCCTTAACAAAATTCTGGCTACGACCATAAAAGATTAAACAAACCCGTTATTATGGCTGTATTGTTAAAGCCAAAAGTAAAGACAAACAAACCATTTTAATGATTATAGTAAATTTATCCAGTTTTCTTTTATAAACTTAATATTGGCTATTTAAAGAAAATAATACTAAGAAATAACAGCCCTAAAGTCCTATAAAGTATAAAGTAAAACTTATAGGTTTATTAAAAATTAACTACTGTAATTGATTTAATACTTGTTACACACAGTAATTCCCAGCCCGTTAAATTTACTAGAAGGTCATTATAAATTACTTTAATTTGTTGGAAGATCAACTATTTATAAAGAACACGTAAAAGTTAATTTTATTCAAATAATTTTTGTTACATTGTATTGTGTAAATAACACAATCAGGTTACGTGAATACTTGCAGTACTTAATACTAGGCAACAAATATTTTAGTATTTAATAAAGATGCAGTATAAATTATTATAATATATTCATCATTAAAAAAAATTATATGAAATATTTCTGGCAGGATAGGTTTCCTAAATTATTTGTTAAGAATATATTAAAATTAAAAATAAAGAATACGTTTAATTTAAGTGCTATTTATAAAACAATAATTAAAAAATAATCTACCCATTTTTATGAAGTGTGTCCCGCTTTTCATAAATATACCCTGATATCAGTTATGCATAATGCGATTTTCTTGGTAATTTTATGTTAGGTAAATGAAGTATTTGGCATAGCAAAAGCTTTTATTTACCATTAGAAGATAAAATTACTGGATTGTGTAATAAAGTATATTAGGATTTATTCAAATATTTTTCTCTGTCAGATTTAAAATCAGCATCCCCAAACACCCTCAAATTCATAGTTTTAAAATGTCAAGCGACATTTTTTTATATTATTTTTCATTTAGTCTTTTTGTATCCCCGAATGCTTGTTTTAAATCTAACAGATTTTTTGGAATAAGCTCTACTATCAATTTTCTAAAAATCAAGTCTTGTTTTTATTCCCCCCCAGGCCGCACGACAATTGTAAATAAAAGTTTTTACCATGCAAAATACTTCATTTCTCTAACATACAATCACCACCAAAATTTGAAAAAAAGCCCATTAAACATAGCTGAGGAATCAGGGTATATTCATAAAAATCGTAACACACTGTATACAGGGTGTCCAAAAGCTCTACATTTAAACTACTTAACAATAACAAAACGACTTAGTATGAATATAATATGTACCAAACATCATACTAAGTATTTAAATAACAAAATTTAGGATTTTTTTAATTTATATTTTTTTGACAATTTTGGGAGATATTTTCAAAATATTTAAATGTTTAAAAATATTAAATAATGTTATTCTTTTTTATATTGATAACCTATTAATTACGTATAGAAAAAATATTATAACACAAACAAGAAAGCCAAAAGATCAAATGAGATTAAAAATAAACAAGAATTTAATAAATTTTTTTTTGTGAAAAATTATATGTACTTATGGTAGATCCCCACGGACGACAAAGTTTAAAGTTTATTTTTTCTTGTAACTTAAAAATTATCCGTTTAAATATAAGAAACGTTTATCAGATTTTTTAAAAATATCTAAATTTATATAAAAAAATATCACAAAAATATATATAATGATTTTTTTTATTTACTCTATAGTTTAAAAAGTAAGACGTTTAGGACATAGAATGTTTCGAAACAAACGCAAAAAAAATATTTCAAATAATGGGTAGTTTTTGTAATAAATTTGAGGTTCAAAGTCAGCCATTAGGGGATTTCGCGATACAAAAATAAAAGTTTTTATTTTTAATTTTAAGAACTTTTATTTTTTAAAAAGAACAAAAGGTAAGGTTATTTATTGTCCTGGAAGTGGGAACAACTACGATTTTGACCAAATTTGGTATACGGATTTTTTTGGGGTACTGATCACGAATTTGAAAGAATTTTTAGCCAAAATCGTTTCGTTTTTAGGATATCCATTTTCAAATTTAAAAACGAACTATCCTCATTTTCACTATATTCCCCCTTCTTTTTGCACACAATTCCTGATAAAATGCTAAAGTGGCACACAATATTTAATTTTATACCCTTTGAAAATCGAACTTACCTTATATTCAATATTATTTCCCTTCTTTTTGCACATAAATCTTAATATAAAGCTAAAGTGGTACACAATAGTTGATTTTTACCTTTTAAAACCCCGTTTTTCTATGTATTTTACTCTTTCTTGAATTAAATTTCATTGTGTATTTATTAAACTATTTTTCAGTCATCAATTTACACCTCAGGAGCCGTGTATATATGGTTGCCGCGTTTTTAAAGTAAACCTTTTTGCAATTTATTTTATGAAATCTGTAAAATACATGGATAAACGGGGTTTTAAAGGGTGAAAATCAAATATTTTGTTCCACTTTAGCTTTAAATCAAGAATTGTGTGCAAGAAGAAGGGGGAATATAGTGAAAATAGAGATAGGTCGTTTTTTAACTTTGATGATGGATATCTTGAAAACAAAACGTTTTTCGCTAAAAATTCTTTTGGATTCGTGATCAGCGCTCCAAAAACCCCCGTATACCCAATTTGGTTAAAATCAAAATTGTTCCCACTTCCAAAACAATAAATAACCTTTTTTTTCTTGTTCTATTTTTAAAATAAAAGTACTTTATTCTTGGTCACTATCAATATTTTTAGTTATAATTTACCCTGTACCAATCGGAAAAACATTTGGTATCTCTTAATTTTGGACCATGCGACCAGTTTTCTCATAATACCTTTCAAATTTTAACAATAATGTTTGGTCCATTTGTTTTCTTAAAACCCGCATCATGAGACATACTATCTGTTCTGATAACTGAATACAAAACTACGAAAAATAAATCACAAAAGAAAAACACGGAATAAAATATTTATTACTACTACCTTTCTATTTTCCGGAAGTTTTTAATAGTTTTTATAATCAAAACCGCCGGGCGGCGGCTTTCACAGAAAAAATAAGTAAAAACCGCCAGAAATTACAAATCAATCTGAATTTTCGGCGGTTTTCATATATATAATTAGAAAAAACCGCCTTCTTATAATTGATGAGAACGGCCGGCGGTCGTTTAGCCGGTGCCTTTAAGAAAAGACAGTTTTTTCATACGTTCATTTTTAAAACTTTCTAAAAGGGTTAAAGACAAGTTTACGTAACCATGTAAAAAATATGTCTGGAGAGCCTGGTTTACTTAGAAACTTTTTTCTTTTATTTATCAGACTTACCGATTAGAGGTAACAAAATACAGATTACACACCTAAATTATTTAAAGTTTTTTATTATTTTAATAGCAAGCGTGTAAGAAAAAATTATAGAAATTTGCAAAATCTAAAAATCACCCTGTAGCTCCAAGATGGATCGCAACCTTATTGAAATGTTTTTTGCTACAGTTGTTTTCTCAAAAGAGATCAAGAAAATTAAATTTTTAATATTTCTTATCGTTTTCAAAAAACCCAGTAAAACCATTGAAAATGAAAACCTTGTACATTTTAAATTGTGAAAAATAAACTTTTAGGTGGATTGTATATTATTTAAAATTACTTTTAACTGTTTATTTGTATATGGTTACTTGATTTTAAAATTAAAGAGAAATATTGAACTTTATCACAAATATTTTAATTTTGGTTTATTTTTAGTAAGATACGTAAGGAGATAGGTCCTTATTTAATAACGTTTTTTATTACCTTACATATTGGATTAATAAAATATACCGTAATTAACCCCATATTGGTTTCAACAATGTCCCTAACAACTAGGTCACCCAGGACCATATCATATTAATAATGGCAAACGGGTGTCAGGTTCAAAATATTAATTTCAAATAATAAAATAACTATAAAAGCAGGGTTGTATATCATTACAGCACAGTGTTCTTGTATATTTAACAATTTAAATAGTTACTTAATTTTCAAAATGAAGGTAAGTTTTCAAATTATTTTTTAACGCGGTAAAAAAAACTTTGTTTTATTTAAATATTACTTTTTTAATAATTATTTAAAAAAGCCATATGTCAGTTTTATGTATTACTGGCAAATGTTTTATTTCTAGGTATTTTCTTTCTTAGTGTGTGTGGTGCTTTTAGATATTAATAAGGTTAAGTACCTAACAAGAACATGTACTATATATATATATATATATATATATATATATATTATATAATATTATATTATACCTATTTATTTATTTTCTTTATCTATTTTTTTTTTAAAGTTTAAAAAACTTTAAAGCTATCCATTTTTGGGTCATTATAACAGTGAATATATTTCGGAATTCCATATACATAATAAACGACTAAAAAATATTAATAAGTAAAAAGCAGTTCAATAAGTTAAATCTTTAAATTAATTTTAAAAAACTTAGAATAGATAAAATACATTTTATTCTATGTAGGAGGTGAGGGCATTCTTTATTTTAATTTGTTAATAAAATTAATTTAAAAAATATTTAAACACAAATTAAATAAAATGGCACCAACTCCCTTTTTAACTAAAATAAAAGTAAAAATACAAAATGCAAACTACTTTTATAAATTGAAATTAATTTTTTTAGTCTATATTTTAAAAATTTGTTCGTGTTTTTTTTAGATTATTTTGCTGCTTTTGGGCGCCTTTCTCTCGTTAGTTAATGGTAAGTTGTAATTTAAAACTAAAATTACGGTATGTTAGCACTTAGGCTTTCAGCCTTGGTAAATCCAAAATATTTTTACTTTTAACTTTTAGATCTTCAGTAATTTAGTTTAGTGTAGAAAAATTTACAAAATTTAGACTTTATTTTTATACAGGGTGTTGTTAGAATTGAATTATTCATTTCATTAACACGATTCGTTAAAGTCATTTTAAAACAAAATCTAATCTAATATCTAATCTAATCTAATATATTATATAAAATGCTAATGTACGTTCGTGTGTCCACGATTTTCGCTATCATCCGCAACTCCGATCGACTTCCCGTCAGGGTTACAAATACCCTTGGTCTCCCATTGTGAGTAAGGGAGTTTGGTCAGGGTGGGTGGAAGTGGGTGGTTGTGGGTGGCAAAAATGTAAATATGTGTAGTGGCGCCATCTGTTGTCGAGTAGTTGAACTTCATTCAGAACAACGGTTATTTGGGTCTCATATAAACTCCCGAGCGAAGCCGGGAATCATAACTAGTATATTATATAAAATGCTAATGTACGTTCGTGTGTCCACGATTTTCGCTATCATCCGCAACTCCGATCGACTTCCCGTCGGGGTTACAAATACCCCTTGGTCTCCCATTGTGAGTAAGGGAGTTTGGTCGGGGTGGGTGGAAGTGGGTGGTTGTGGGTGGCAAAAATGTAAAATATGTGTAGTGGCGCCATCTGTTGTCGAGTAGTTGAACTTCATTCAGAACAACGGTTATTTGGGTCTCATATAAACTCCCGAGCGAAGCCGGGAATCATAGCTAGTATATTATATAAAATGCTAATGTACGTTCGTGTGTCCACGATTTTCGCTATCATCCGCAACTCCGATCAACTTCCCGTCAGGGTTACAAATACCCCTTGGTCTCCCATTGTGAGTAAGGGAGTTTGGTCGGGGTGGGTGGAAGTGGGTGGTTGTGGGTGGCAAAAATGTAAAATATGTGTAGTGGCGCCATCTGTTGTCGAGTAGTTGAACTTCATTCAGAACAACGGTTATTTGGGTCTCATATAAACTCCCGAGCGAAGCCGTGAATCATAGCTAGTATCATATAAAAATGGGTCCGCAAATTGTACGTTTTTAAGGTACAGGGTGTTAGACTTAAAAAATGGAATTTGTCAAATAGCTTTTATCCAACAGGCATGATGACAACATGAAAAATTGACTGTTATTTTATATTTATCATATGTAATAATAGTTCATAGAGATTATAAAAAACGTGTTTATTTTAACACTGTAATCATAATTATTATATATATATATATATAATTTTCATAAAATAAAACTATTTAATAAAGAACCCGCCATAACTCCTAAAACACCAGTCAAGGAATGACGTTAGTAGATGAAGTGCGTTTATTATCACAAATTCAATATAGTTATTTTACATATACTTAGAGCAAAGACCTACTAGAACTTGCGTTGCTGCTTTGCAGTTAACAGCTTCATAAAATATGTTTTATGGCGGGTAGGTATTTAAAACATTAAATTAAAATCGTATATTTTCCTACCAAACCATTACTTTTTGCACAGATAATATATATATATTTTTTGGATACAATCTACTAACCAGAACATTCTAGAACAGTTTTTAGGAACATGCCTATTAATCACTAGCTTTTGTTTCATTATTATTTTTACATTAGGCAAAAATCTGCAGCACACAACATTGTCTTTTAAACATTGCTTAGTTTAAAAATAATCCCAATAGACCGCATATCTCTAGACTAGGTATTCAAAGAGCAAAATTGTATTTTTTATTTAAAAAATTAGGTTTTAAAATTTTAAATTATGACAAATACTACATAGAACAAGGGATTATAATTAGACAAACAAATTTAACTTAAATATGTGTTTTTAACTTTTGAAAGTTTTTGAAATAGTTTAATACCCTTTATTTAAAAAAAATGTTAACATAAACTTTTGTCTTAAAATTGGCCAAAGAATGGTCTGTTAAAATAAATTACTGAAATTTAGGAACACCCTGAAAAACTAAAAATAAAACATATTGTCTACTTATTTGATTTATTTTTACAGCCGGATTTTTGCACGGAAATCCCGGACATGCCATAGCATATGTTGTAACATCCTCTGGTAGCGGAGGATTTGGAGGTAAGTCAAGCAAACTGAAAAATATTAATACTTAATACAACTAAAATATTTGCAACAAATACTCCAATTAAAAATTAATTTCTAAACAATGTTTTAATACCTTTTAATATACGGCGCTAATCAAACTTTTTAACCGTCTTTAAAAGGAGGGGGTTCTCTCTCTTCGCCCAAAGAGAATAGAAAAGTATAGAGAATCAATCTCTAATCAGAGAAGTGGCACAATTTAAACCACGATTTACGAGCCTATAGGTCATGCGCACAAAGAAATTTGGCAATATTCGTGCAATGCGCATGACGCAAAATCCCGCTGTGTTCAGTTGACCGTTGAACTAGGTAAAGTTGGTAAAATATTAACTTGATAATATTTAACCACACACAAAGTTATAACATTGGAAGTGCGAAATGGGTATTTTTATCAAATAATTTAATATAAACACATAAATCTTAGCAGAATCATGTTAGTTCACAAAATAAAATCATAATTTAACATTGCTAATCGTTGGCTTAACATATCCCTTGCTGCAGGTGTGTCCCATTTTTCAATGGGTTGGTGTTTGACAACTGTTTTTCCCTCTTCTATTCTCATTATTTTTTTTGTATGTCTGTTACCCGACTACTGCTGGGTTTGTGGACTTATTTAATTTTTTTTTTTGAAAGAGTGTTCTTCCGCGGTCCCAGTCCCATAAAATAAGTTAGGAGGTACCTACCTCCTAGTACTACCTTCCAGCTAGTACCTAACTACCTAGTTAGGTACTAGCTGTCTCTACATAGGTATATGCTCAGATAATAAAGAAAAAAAATAGAGATTAGGGGCGACAGCCTTAAGGTAAAATTTACTTTTTCACCGAACTAAAAGAGGTACTAGTTGTATTTTAGTGTATATTTACCGATTCAATAGTAATAATAATAAACTAAAAAGCAAGAAATAATCATTTAAAAAAAAATTAAACCGACTTCAAAAATAATAATAAAATTCACTAAAAAGTCGGGTAATAACATATGTGCTAAACTACTTAATGTTTATAACTAAATGAACAACAGCTTTTTATACTTTATTACTATATTATATTACAAGACCTTTTTCAATTTCTTTTTTTACGTTTTTAGTCAGATTTATTTATTTATTTTTTGGTTGGTTTTACTTTTTTAAAACGTTTATTAATATTTTAATCAAAAGTACAATATCATTTCGGACCAAGAGGCCAATATCAATCTCGACCCTTGGGTAAGTAAATAAGAAGCGGCGATAGCTAATAAAAAAACGTTTTCAGATGTGTCAGATTTTCTAATATCCATTGTTTTTTTGGAAATTGTCACAGAACGGAAAAAGTCATAAACATTTTTTGTAATTGGACTTTTGCCCTTAATTCTTTTTGCTACAATCATCATAGCAGCGGATAAAAAAATACCATTTTTCCCTTGTAATGTAAATTATCTTTTTTCTTTACTTTTTTCTCTCATTAATAATACTTTCTAATTTTTTTATTAAAATTTTGACCTTATATATATATATTTTTAATTTTAGATGGAAAATGAATTTTTAATACTTTTCCGAAATCATATTTTTTTACCTAAATTGTTCCCTTAATCTACAAACCTAAAAGTACAAATAAAGGTAATATTGAAGAACTTATTAAAAGTTATTTTTTATTATAATTAATATTAAACCACATAATTTGTACTAATTTTAATTGTTTTACGTTTACAAAAAACTTTTATGCGGCTAAAAACTGGTTTCTTAATTTGCAATATACAGTAAGGATATCAAAAGTCCTTCGCCTCCTTTATATTTTGAATGAGACAAGATATCGATATCAGGTAAAATTTGGATAAAAGAGTGTCACTTAAACTACTTTTTGGTATAAACATAATTTCGGTCACTTGGCGTAGTGCCAAGGGGGCACTACCAACTTTTTTTAAATGGAAAGGGGGTCATGTAGTACCTTGTTTTAGAAGCCCTTGGATTTTCTACCTAACGCTACTTTGTTTTTGGAAATCGGTCTAGGCGTTCCAGACTTAAAACCGTTTAAAATTTGGCTTAAATAGTGTAAAAAACATTGCGGTTTTTTACACTATTTTTTACTTTTAATATCCCCACTGAATATTTATTTGGGTGAGCTAAATAACGTAACACATGGCCAATGTGAAGAAAAGAGACAATCTTACTAAATACCGGCTTGTAAACATGCATGACTAATAGCGCTTGTTTTGTTATTCTATTAGTGGCCGATATACCAAAACCTATTGCTCATGCAGTATAATGTCTTTTAAATCTTAAAAATATATTTTTTCTGTTAGTATACTAAACAAACCAAACACTATTAAAATTAAATAAAAGTCTATCATAAACAAACATATTTGCAATCCAATAGAATATTTCTACAAAAAAAACATTATTTTACCCTGTATATTTTAATACGAAAAATAATATTTATTTCTATTTTCAGGATTTGGTGGAAGTGGCAGTGGATCCAGTGGTGGTTATGGGGGAGTAGGAGTAGGAAGTGGTGGAGGATCTGGAGGTGGTTCATCTGGAGGTTTTAGAGGAGGTTCCTCTGGAGGATTTGGTGGATTTGGAGGAGGCGCTAGTGGTGGATCCGGAAGCAGTGGTGGCTCTGGATATGCAGGTTTTGCTGGTAAGTTAAAGCACGTGATTATAGCGACGTATGTATATTTTAATCATATTAGACATCTTATCTATCGTTACGTATTTTCTTTTTGAGTTAGAATAACCAATTAAGTGTTAAAGCCCAAATACTAGTTATAGTGGGTGCCAGGATTTTAGATTTGTAATCCATTTATCCTAAAATGTATTAACAATAACCAAGTACCGAAATATGCAGATCTTGAATGTCACGGCAACTTTCAAACTACCTTGTAAAACAAACGAAATATATAAAAATTGATTGATAGGCCCTTAAATTCTTCTTAAGGGCCAATTAATCAAACGTATACACTTTGTTTTAACTTTGTTTAGAGATATTTACTATGTAAAAATATTTTTTTACTATGTAGGCGGTGCAGGGGGATTTTCTGGTGGCTCTGGAGGAAGTGGTTCTTCCAGTGGTGGATCAGGCGGATTTGGAGGATACGGTGGTTCTGGAGGATCTGGAAGTTCAGCTGGAGGCAGTGGTGGTGGCAGTGGAGGATTTAGTGGTGGCTCAAGTGGAGGCTCTAGGGGTGGTGCCGGATTTAGTAAGTCTTTTAACTTATGCGTCATTTAACCATATATTTAAACACATTTTAATTGATATTTCTTTTTATTAAATTAATAAAATATGCCTGTTTGTGATCCAGTCCACACATGTTAAACGATCGTAATTACGCGAAGTATTAAGGGCCAACCCAAAGATGATTGATTGTTTTTTAAGATGATAAAGGGTAAAAATTCATAAGGACTATTATTCAAAACTTTTAATTTTAAGTAATGGATGCCGACACATATATATAAAATGTCCATCTTTATAATACGTTATTAATATATAACGTCCAGTAGGTTTTGTTATCTTTAAAAAATTTCTTGGTTTAAATAGGTTTTAATCCTTAATACAATTTAGGTATGTCAAAATAAAGGAAACGATACAAGAAGGTTATTCCCGTACACATGTTTGTTAAAAGTTTAAATGTTTAAAATTTTTACTTTTTTGTACTATTATGTTAAAATATTTTACAGTAGCTCCCAAAAATAGTCGGACACAATATTTTGATAGATTTGGATATCAAAAAACACAAAAACTTTTACCTGAAAATTATTTTTTTTTAATAATTATATTGCTTTAGTAAGTTAACAACTGAGCATTGAAATAATTAATTAAAAAACAGTATGGTCAATATAAAATAGTATATGGCAGAACACAAGATTTTAGTCACAAAAATATTCGGACGTGGACATAAAAATAAATTTAAATATATCGTTTTACTAAAACTATAATTTAGCAAAACCCCCTTCCTTTTTTACCCACTTCTTGTAAACGTCTACGCATAGATGAAACTAACCGAACTTTTTTTTAAATAATTATGGTCAATTTTATTGCATTTTTTTGCAACTTATTTTTTAATATTTCTGTATTAAATATTTTATGTTTATTTTTTATTTAAATTTCGAAATAATGCCAGGCGTTTCATTAGGTGTGGTCTGGGGATTAAGGAGGGATTTTAATCACTTTTAGCAATTACAAAATAAACATTCGCGACCAGTACCTGTGCTATGCTGGGGTCATTGTATTTAGAGAATTTAAATAAAGCCAAAATGTCCATATTCTCCGCACTTTTTCGAAGATTTTGTCTTAGGATGTATAAATAGATATGTTTTTCATTATGCCGTCAATAAAAACCAATTTACGCGAACCTATTGATGAAATACACTCCTACATTATGACAGGGCCACCTTCGTGTTTAGCAGTTGGACAGACATTTTGTCTTTTCAACTTCTCATTTGCTTTTCTTCATGCCATTTGACGTCTATCTGGATAAAAACTGTTAGATTTTAATTCGTTTATAAAATAAGACCATTTCAATAATTTTTTAATTTGTAAAAATATTATTTGGCAAAATTGAATTAAACTTTAATATTTTTGCTGCTAGTCTCGGGCTTCTTTCTAGCTACTTAGCCATTATATCTATTCTTTCTGATGTAGCGACGGATAGTTTTGCTACTCGCTACTTTGTGACAATGATTTTCCCAAAAGTTTTGAGTTTTGAGCCACTAATTTTAAGGTTTTGATAAGCTTCTTTTAAAATGAATCGACTAGGTCTCTTTTATTTAACAGTTCTGGACAGCCGATTTACTTTTTTTGGTGAGTCATTTCTTTATTTTTATAACGCTACTCTATTTCATCAAGTGTACTTTTACAAAAGCAAAGAATCAACCAAATTTTTTAAAGATTTTCCTTTTTGTAATGAAATATTACTAACTCTTTTGGAAAAATGACATTTTTTTAGGAAAAAAACCAACCATTTTATACTTGTCTTTACATAAACTTTAACCGGTTACTGCTAATTTAATAAAAACTAGAAAACCTAGAAAAACATTTCTCACATGAAAAAATTATAAATTTGCGGAAGCAACTGTAAATAAAACCTATTTTTTTTATTAAAAAGCTTTAAATCGAATAAAATACCATTAACGTTAGTTCAACTAGAGTTTTGTTAATATTTTCGTTTTAACATAAATTTTAATAATTCGTTTTAAGGAATAACGTCACTAAACCAATGCATTCTTATATGAATAAATATTTTGCTGGACTGGTCCTGGTGTGCCAAGTTTATAAAAAAATAGTATTGTATCCATATTTCCTTTTCAGTAAATAAAAAATGTTAAACTTCCTTTAGTGGAAAGGAATATTATTCTTTTGAATTTTTTCCCTTTTCCCTTGAAAAAAAATTAGCATGTTTTTTAACTTATAAAAGTATCCGAACAATTTGTTTTTGTTTTTACATATGAAAACCATTGCAATGCCATTAACAATAAAAATACGTTACACAATTAAAATCTAGTCAATATTAAAAGTATTGACATCTTGATCAATTTTTAATCAATTTAAAATGTACTAAGGTTTACTTAAATACCAAATACATTAAAATCATAATTTGTAAAAAATCGTTAACACGTATAACACACAAACCCCTAGAAAAATGGTTTACACAATCGCTTTTCTTTCTATTACTAAGTTCACATGAGCGCTATAATGCGCATAAACCAAATCCAAATTTGAATACAACCCACGTGTAAACGCTTTTAAACCGTTTTAATAGTTGTAATTTGCATTACATTAATTGATTTCCTTTATACAGGCTTCAACTAAGTGAAAAAAATATATAGGTTGATAAATCAATAACAAATCAATAATTAAGCAATAACAAACCTAGACAGTGCGTTGCGAGCTATCGTTTTCGAGACAAAAATTATATTAGTCTTATCAGGGCCGAATTAAATATTTTGGGCGCCCTACACTGGACTTCTTTTGGGGCGCCTATTTTCTAAAAAAAAGAGGAAAACAAAAATTTTGAAAAGCAAAAAAAGGTTTTTCCCACTCTGGTGCGTATTTTATTCCAGAGCTCCCTAGGCTTTAGCCTAGGTATCTTAGTGCTTAATACGACACTGGGTCTTATTGCACTAAAATGGTTCTGCAATTATTAATTGAATAGCAGAATAAAGTACCATGCTCTGCTAATACAAAAGCAGAACTGTAATTATAATATACATTTAACATTTCAATGTTGTATCCTTTATTTAGACAATTTAATTTAAAATCTATTTTTCCTTTTATTTTAATAAACATTTTTGAAATAGAACTTGGTAACTAGTTACCTCCATGTTAATGGTAATATTTTTTTTATTTCGACGACGACTAATAATGTTTACAATTTTTTAAATTTTTTAAATCATAAAGTATTTTTATTTATTCTATAAAAGACAGTTATTTTTGATTAGTAGCATAATTTTAAAAATATTTTCAATGCTATGTCAAACATAACGAAATTTTTATTAAATCATTTGCAACCTTAAAAGTATAATACAGCTGTTTATGTATTTAAAAAACTAGATTCACCTTTGAAATAATAGTTTGGAAAGATTATTTTAATGTTAATGTCTCAAAATATGATGAATCATGTAAACATTACTATTAAATACTTATATATATCTTCTCTTTTTTAGGTCATGGTTACTATGGCTAAATAACCTCCCATCCAACAACAATTTTACCTAGTTTTTATTAGGTATACTTTTCTAGGTAATTGTAAAACAGTTACGAAATAAAATTTATATAAAATATTATCAAATTTAAATTATTTTCCTGTTAAGTCAATAATAAATTATATACTGGAAAATTCCACACCTCTATTTTTCGACCAATCAAATATGTAATTTTAGTTGCGTTACTATAACAATCCAAGTAATTTTCGGATTTTTTTGCTCCTTGGGTACCCTAGGGTAAATTATGGGGAAAATTCCACACCACTGTTTTTGACCAATTAAATGTGTAGTTTTGGTTGCATGACCATGACAACAAAAGTATTTATCGGAAATTTTTTCTCCTGTCTGGGGTGCCCTGGAGCGAATTATAGTGGAAATTTTTTGACTTAATCATTGAATTTGTTTTAACGTCATGTCTGTCATTCACATACATAATTAAAGAAAATGTTATTTTGTACCAGTTGTAGTATTTGAGACCTAGCATAACATAAAATAGTGTAATAGTAGGGGGCCCAAGATGCTAAATTTGCAGTTACTCGAGCGTCATAGAGACCTATTGGGTTGCAAAGCTTAGATAATAAGAAGAAAAAAATGGTATATAATGTATACCTTTACATCCGGGCGTTAAGCGGCTATAGACTTAGAGTATGTCAAAAAATATATTTTTTCTTCTTGAATATATTTTTTTCAAAATAAAAAAAATAACCACGCTTGAGCATGTCAAAATGACGTTTTTTTTGTACAACTTTGTAGCCGTCCGCTTTCATTACGTCACTCTCAAATTGTCAGATTAATGGAATATACACTCTTTAGCATGTAATTAACTCACCCTATGTTAATCTGACGCGCACGACAATTTCTGATGGATATATTTTTGTTTTTACGATCGCCCCTGTAGACGGGGCTCATATTTGGTGGAGGTATTTAATCGGGTACAAGGTATCTTCCGGTATATTTTTCTGACGCGCTGTAGTTACTTCAGAGATCCTCTGTTTGGCTCCCCTACCATAAGGTTTTAAGTCCCTAAATGACAATTTTATACAACTACAGTTAGTAAAATAATATCATAGGACTGAAGTAGTAGACACAAGTGAAGAGCGAACGAATGCAAGATATAGGTATAAAAAAATAAAATTAACTATTTTTTCTAACTGTAGTAATATAAGTGATATACATATAATATAAAAGAATAAACAATGATAAACTCTAAAATTACATATATTTGCAAGTACAATTGGTAAAATGGAAAATATTTATTTTACGGTAAAATTTTAATGCTCGTGTCAAAGTTACAACCATTAAATTTAAAAGAATATAATTTAAAAAACACTTGGTGTGAAATTTTCTTACCGAATACCACACCTGCTGAAATTATTTAAGAAAATTCTCCCTCGCCTGCGGCTCGAGGTTAATTTTCAAAATATACGTGGTCTTGAAAAATTTCGAAGAATTTAGCACTAATGGTATTACAAGTAAAAATTTTATACCTGTTGTTTAAAGCCAATGAAATGCCTTGATTTTGACAAGGTGCTATGACGACAACCTGAATTTTTCGAAAATTTTTCAGTCACGAGACCCAGCTGCAAAAATAATAAGTGATAATTTTTCTGGCTGGACAGCTGTCACGTGCAAATGCCAGAATACGAATGGCCTATTTACAAATAAGATTAAAATAAAAAATAACTCAATGCAGGTACATCTTTTGGTAAAAATTCCAAAACTTTGGACCGGAAAAAACGACCGTTAAAGGAAGGGCCTACCAAATCTTTTTAAAGGCTCAAACATGCTATTAGCCAACCAGGGTGATAGTCCATTTTTTGGTGTTCTTGATTTTTTTTATAGCGTAATAGTAAAAAAAATGCTTTTTAACGCATCTATTTTTTTAATGTGGTGAAATAAGATGTTTAAAAAAAAACAATTGAATTCTTCAAAGCCTGTTCGAGTTCACTCTTAAAATTCAACTCCAGACTAAGTCATTTTCTAGCAAAGCCTAGGATTTAAAATATAGTGGGAAGGTCTGAGAAGCCTCGCGAGGAAAAATGGATTCCAACGAAACTTTTACTTGGAATGCAGAGGCGTAGTCAGGTTTTTCCAAATATAGTTGTTTTTAAATATTGACCAAATTACCCTGTAATTTAGAAACTAAGAGGGCTATATTGGCTTTGTTTATGGCATCTTTCGTTTCATAAAAAATTAGCTCGGGTTCGCAAAACCGCAAGGTTCTATGTTTAAATACCGAGATACTCCGCAGTTGCAAGCGAAATAGGACATCCAGTACATATTTACAATTTTATAAATATTCTTATATATACATTAAGTCCATAGTTATAAAAGGCGTATAATTGCCTCTTAAAAATAGAAGGCCATGAGTTTTTTTATATAATAGCCGTGCTACAAAAATTTAAAAAACAAATAATAATAAAAAAATCACGTATTCTTTATAGTAACTTCCCATTCGTAAAAAAATATAATAACATTATGCACTTGTTCCATAAATTACTATTTCAATTTAACCGAAAAGTTCCAAAAAATACCCTTCGAAAATAAAATAACTTTAAAAATTTAACTACCTTAAGCCTTAATTTTACTACCTATTTTTTAATTATTTTTATTAATTATATTTCACTTATATACCCTGAACTTTTTAAGAGGTTAAGGGTGGAACGCTAGACTGTGTTGAAAATAGCAAAAACAAAATTTTAACAAACTTTTAAATTAACCCAAGGTGCTAACTAAGCACAAATTTGGGGAGGGAAGTCCTTGCGGCTACTAGTGTATGGTAAAAATGGGACAAAATATGTTTAATATTTAAAGCATCCTAGCGTTTTACTATTATTATCTTAAAAATTATTAGATTAAGAGTTATGATGTAGTTAACATTTTTATATATATTTTTTTTTATCTTTGGACAAACCACGAAGGCTAAAAGCCTAAATACTAACGTACCGTGGGTGTCTTAAGCGAGGTAAGAGGGAGTTTGTTGACACGGGACTTAAATACTTGAAGATTTGGGGGAAGGAAAGACCTCCGCGGGCAGCAGGTTCCACAACCTAGAAACTCTAGGGATAAAAGAACGAACAGAGTGGGAAGTTCGGGGCCTGTCCAGTTGGACCGTATAGGGATGCATACGTGCGGAACCACGAGTTTCTCTGTTGGGAACCGTAAGTGGAGGAACTATACTGGACAATTCTTCAGAGCAGAAGCCATGGAAGTACCTATAAAAAAGCGTTAAATCCCCCACAGCCCGACGATGTGCAAGAGAGGGAAGCCTTTCTGTGGGTGAAGGATCATTAATGAGACGAATAGCTCTTCTTTGAATAGAATCAAGAATACTTAGGGTTGTGGGGGACACCATGCCCCAGATATGAGAACAATATTCCAAGGGAGGTCGAATTTGGGACACATAGGAAGTGTATAAATTAGAAGGGGAAAAATACTTTTTGGTTCGAAAGAGAAATCCAAGCTTTTTGAAGCTGCCGTTGCTATAGATACAATGTGTTTATGCCAGTTAAGGTTACTTTCAAATGTGACGCCCACAAGATTAAAGATGTCTTTGCTCTGTAAAACTTGGCCGCTCATAAGTAGAGGATGCTGCGAAAGAGATATCTGCATCGCTCTGCGTTTGTTTTCCAAGTCAGGTTTAGTAATGGGTTTAGGAACCTGAAAACTGGAGTGAAGGGTACTATCGTCGGCGAAACTAAGAATGGAATTAGTTGTGGACGAGAGAAGGTCGTTGATGTAAAGAAGAAACAATGTTGGTGCCAGAACTGAGCCCTGAGGGACTCCAGCATTTACTTGGTGAAAGCTTAAAGAATGGCCGTCCACAAATAACTGATATACGACGATCAGATAGAAAACTAGAGAGCCAAATACAGAGTTTAGTTGAAAGACCATAGGAGAGAAGTTTATTAAGAAGTGCGGCATGCCAGACCTGGTCAAAAGCTTTGGATATATCAAGAGCAACGATCTGGGACTCACCTAGAAACTCAAGAGACTTATTCCAGCAGTGTGATACGAAGGAAAGAAGATCTGCTGTAGATCTTTTGTGGAGAAATCCATACTGCCTGTCATGCAAAATTTTGTGTTTTTCTAAGTACTTAAGAATTTGTGAATTAACCAGTTTTTCTATTACTTTACAAAGGACTGAGAGAATTGAAATTGGTCTATAGTTAGATGGAAGAGATTTAGATCCTTTCTTGGGAATAGGTTGAACACGTGCAGCTTTCCAGCTCCGGAAAGATACCTGTGTCGTAAGAAATTCGAAACAGCCGAGTTAAGATTGGTGCAAGTTCTGGAGCACATTTTTTTAAAACGATTGCTGGTATGCCATCCAGCCCAGACGATTTCTTGGTGTTAAGGGAAGAAAGGATACGCTTAATGTGTTTTACCTTAAAAATAATATCGGGCATTTTATGAGGAACTGGGATAACCGCTGGAATTGGATGATTTACGGGAGGGTCAAGGGTTGAATTGGCAGCAAATTGTTTAGCAAATAATTCTGCCTTTCCTTTAGCGGTAGAAACAATTTCATCTTCGAAAGCTAGTGGCGGAAAAGAACTGGTACAAAAATTCCTACTTATGTTTTTCGCAAAGGACCAAAAAGATTTGCTGCCATTTGAGCAAGAACGAACTTTGCTTTTAATACGATTGTCAAAGGAGTCTTTGGCTTCAGAAATTGTTTGATTGTGGTAGTTTCTTGCTTCAATGCTGGACTGTCGGTTTTCTGGACTAGGATCCTGTAGAAACTTTTTGTGAGCATGAACCTTTAAAATTCTAGCTTTATCACAAGATTTGGAAAACCAGGGTTTGTTATTGGATTGTTTGGGGTTTTTGATGGTGTGTGGAATATAGGTTTCAATGCCCAATTGAATTGATTCTGTCAGTTGATTGCAAATTTCAGAAGGATCACCAGAAGAAAAGCAGATGGAATTCCAGGGGTAAGTGGCGAAGAAGTCCCTCAGGCCATCCCAGTCGGCTGAATTGTAGTGCCATACGGTGCGTGGTGGCATGTATTCATTTACCTCGGGATGTGCAGGGTAAGATATAGTAACTAAGCCATGATCTGAACGACCTAGGGGAGCTGTAACAGATTGTTTGATAGAGTTCGGGGTTGATATTAGTAATAAAACAGGTGTTAAAAATACGACAGCGGTTTCCGTTTAAATTAATTAACAATTATTATGGAGTGTGTGAAAGAAGTTAAAATCAGTTAGAAGAGAAATATATTATTTTTTAACCAACTTCAAGAAGAAGGAGGTACTCAATTCGCCTTTATGTTTTTTGTATATGTTACGCAATTTTGTTAAAATATCTGGTGTGGTAGGAAAGTTATGATAAAAAAGGCATTTTTTTCTTCAAATTTTATTATCCTGTATCTTCCCGAGAGAGCATTTTCAGACATAATTTTATTTTTAATTTTTTTAATTTTCTTACAGCTTGCAGTGTTAAAAGGAAAGTAATAACTTTTAAATTATCCTGTATTTTATTTTATACTTAAGGGTCACTAAGGAATCTTGGTTCCAGGGTTTAGACCGCGTCAAATTAAAATCGTTTACCGATATTTCGCCATCGATTGCAAGAGGTATTTTCAGGGATCTTTTTTCGAAATTGGAACACTAAATCTCGCAGAGTAAAGGTTCCTGAAGATGCATCGTGCAATCGACGGCGAAACGTCGGTAAGTTATTTTAATTTGACGCGAAACAAACCCAAGAACCAAGATTCTTCACTTTACCAAGCCGTGAAAGCTTCCTTTCTGTGTTAATACTTGGGTTTATTTATAATTTAAAACATTAGTAAAGAGACAACATAACAAATTAATTTAAAAACTTTTATTATATTGCTTACACATATAAGTCTTTAATTATTCACACAAATCACTTTTTATGGCATATAAAAATAAATTAATATTACAGACATTTTATTAAATTACTTAAAAACTATGGGCATACGATCCAGCATGAGCGGTTGCACCGGCACTTGCGAAACTACCTGCAACAAACGGAAATTATAGTAATAAAAGATCTAATGCGATGTTTCCTGGCAGTTTTAATGGCGTTATTGTTTGTCTTTAATAATTAACTTTTAAGAATTACTTTTAATTAATAATTACTATTATCCTAAAAAGTAAAATCAAATACGTAATGTAAAAATAAATTTCGTGGTAAAAAATATAAGGATCACTTGTTTACTAATTAATTAAAAAGCGCATTTAGCTGCGGCTAAAAAATACATTAATGTTAAACCAAAAACTTAAAGATATCCACCTAACGTTAATTGGTGTATTCCTTTTATGCTCTAGAATCGACCAAAACCGTCCTTGAACTGTCAAGAGTATCAAAACTGTCAAAAATACAATAGACTGCAATTAAAAGGAACACTAAAAGGAATATACCAAATATTATGGCTTTTATCAGTCGTGGAATGTAAAAAGATTAATAATAAACTTAAACGACAATAACCATTAAAAAATTAAAATCAAGGTTAAATAAAATAAATTTAAAGGAAATAAGGTTTATAATATTAAAATGAGCTTTGCCTTTATTAACGCAAGTGTAACCTAAGTTTTCATTAAGCTGCATCCAGACTTGACGCCAAAAAACCGACAAGCTCTGAATCACTGGCCAATCATTTGCCAAGCCCTTAAAACGACGTGAATTTTTTCCACGGCTACGTCCGCGCGTGTGGCGGGATAGGCGGCGTAAAGCGGCACGGTGAATTGTTGCAAGTCTGGACGCGGCTTAAAATAGTAAGGAAAATATAACTTTTGACTAGTTTTATGGTTTTCTTGTCAGTTTTAAATATACCGAAATTGCATTGTGCTTTAAATTAAAAAAAAAACCTAATCGACCATTTGAAAAAAAATGTCTTCCTATAATTTTTAGTTTAATTTTGTGGCTTTTTAGTTTCTTTTGTAGTTATTAAATGGATTATTACTTTCTAACTTTAAATTAATGTTGTAACCCAGTGCTCAATACTTGCACCAACTTGATTACTTCACACGTTTAAAATAGAATAGATATTAAATTAGGCCCCAAAAATTTGGTGTCAAAAGCTTGATTATATCTGCCAATCGCAGGCATTTAGTAGTGGCCAAGTTCTTCAGCATAAAGAGCCATTTAACCTTGTAAAGGATAATTTTAGAAACGTTTTAATGGAATTACATTTTAACCATAGACACAGCAACTTGAAAAAAGCCTAAACTGTTGGTTCAAGCATTATTTTTCTTTTCTTATTGGTAGATGTGTATATTCCGTATTTATTCCAAGTTACTTTCTTCTTAAAATACTGTTTTCTCATGCCTGGGAAATCACGTTTCAGAAGAAAATGACTTTTTAAAGCATATACGGTACTTGAGCTACAAGTCCTCGTGAACTGATTGAAAAAACCAGTAAAAAATGTAGTTAATATTTTTACTTGTTTTAACACATTAATTTTAGTTTTTACCAAAAGTAACACAATTTTATTGTATCACCCAGACAACACAGAATCAGCTAAATAAAGTCATTAGTAAGCGATGTATGGAAAGGAGACAGCTTAACGCGAATGCCGGCATGTAAACATTTTAAATTGGGTGACTAATAGTGACTGTTTTGTCATTACTGGCCGATAAACCTATAAAAATAGCTGATAACACTGCTACATATTTTATGCATTACCTGCACTAGCACCAGCACTAGCATAAGATCCAGCATTAGAATACGCAGCACTTCCGCCAAATTTACTTCCTCCAAAATTATTGAAGTGTCCAGAAAATCCACTAGATCCAGCATTAGAATATGCATTTCTTACGCCATACCCACTACCTGCAAATTTATGAAGCTGTCCAGAGAGTCCTCCAGTTCCAAACAGCTTATCCAATATTCCCCCTGAGCTAACCAAACCGAAGGAACCACCAGCACCATATCCTGGTCCACCACACCTTCCTGTGCTACAGCTGGATGGATTTCTAGAATAGAAACCTGTTTGTGATCCAAAAATTGCATTTTCACCTAAACCATGGTTTGTCACGTCGTAAGTAGCGCCATTTCCATTTTGAACTAAAACTTGTCCAGTAGCAAATCCGTTAGCAGTACCATGACCGATGTTGTATTTTGAGCCTCCACAGGATCCTGATAAACATCCGGATCCAAAGGAGCTATCATGAGATCCGGATGGCTCCTCTTTTATTATATAAACCTCGGTATCGCCACAAGAAGCTCCAGCGCATATTTGTTTTACAACGGATGGTGACTCAATATCAATAGTTGATTGTTCTTTGTTATAAACACTTTCAGAAATTAAAGTATTTTTAGAATTTGTGTCTCCAATATTTACTGGAGAAACTAAAGTCCCTTCAACTTTCTGAATAGTTACATCTTCATGTACACTATTTGAAATATCATTTTTATTTTCATATTCAGAGGTACTGCAATCGCCGAGAGTGCAAGGATGATTATTAATGGACTGACTTCCTAGAATTACAAATAAATTGTTGTGTCAGTGTCAAAAATAATTAACCAGGATAAGATTTAAGAAAAAGGTGTTAGAAAGGATTTAAACTATTTAAAATTAAATCATTTCGATAACGTTTAAGCCCGGTTTTATGTGGGAGAATAATGTTTAATATTATTTTATAAATAATTAGTTTGTTATTTCTGATTAGTTATATACTTATATTTATATGTATCAGGGCATTAGGTTTTTTTCGTAAATTTTTAAACAATCCACGAAGACTAAAACCTAAATACTAACGTACCGTGGGTGTCTTAAGCGAGGTAAGAGGGAGTTTGTTAATACGGGACTTAAATACCTAAATGATTGGGGGATGAGAGACCTCCGCAGGCAGCAGGTTCCACGTTCTAGAAACTCTAGGGATAAAAGAGAAACGAGTAAAGTAATAAGTTTGGACCTGTCCTAAAGAATTATAATAGATCATTTTTTAGAAAAAAGGCCATGAAAGTACCTATAAAAAAGCGATAAATCCCCCACAGCTCAAACATAGGCGAGAAAAGGAAGCCTTTTTGTAAGTGAAGGATTGTTAACGAGTAGAACTGCTCTCCTTTAATTAAAATCACAAATGCTAAGGTTTTTGGGGGACGCTATGCCCCAGATGTAAAAACAATATTCCAAAGGGTTTGAATTTGCGACAGATATAAAGTGTATAAATTAGAAGGAGAAAACTAACTTTTGGCCTAAAATAGAGAAATTTAATTTTTTTGAGGTTGCCGTAGCTAATAGCTATGGATACAATGTGCTTATACTAGTTAGGGTTATTTTTAAATGTGGCGCCCACAAGAATAAAAGTGTCTTTGCTTTGCAAAACTTGGCCGCTCAGTAAAGAATGAGTATTTGGTGCCTATTTTGTGAAAAGGATCACGATTGTGTTTTGGGTGCAAAAAATGAACAAGATTTTTGGCGCCCTAATCCAATATTAAATTAGGGTCCTGTGAAAGGGATACCTTTACTGTCCATATCAGGTTTAGAGATTAATTTAGGAACCTGAAAACTGAAATAAGGACTACTATCATCGGCAGAACTATGAATGGAATTAGTTGTGGACGAGAATAGGTCGTTAATGTGAAGAAGAAACAATATTGAAATACTATAGGTGGTATACCATATAAATATAATTTATATAAAAAAACAAAAGTATTTTTCTAAACACCGTTGCGTTTAACATAAAATCTTCTTATTGTTAATATTTTAAATTGGCTGTCATAGCCAATAAATAATTTTTATGTTTCAGTACAGGGTGGTCCAAATTCAACGCTTTTTATAGGTAGCTCTTGTTTCTGTATGTTTGTTAGTTTACGCATTTTGACTTATTTATTAATTTTTGTAAATTTTTAAAGGAAGACTAAGTATATTTTTTGGTGACAAAATGCTAAAATATTACCCTTTTAAAAATGTGTTACATTTAATTTTATTTTTAATCTGTTTCTAAGAGATTGCATATTTTATCATTTATTACTGATATTGGCTAGAAAGTAGGCCATAAAAAAGTAATCATGTTTTACCTTAAACAATTTCACTATATCTTTAATATTTTATTGACTGTTATACACTAAGAACTCTTTGATCAGGTTTTGGTAATACGTAGTAATTTAATGTTACAAACAAACAACAATGACCATAAAAAACAAATTCAAGCTAAGTTAAAGCCTGTTAGCGGAAAGCTTGCATTTATTTTTAATGGTTATATTTTATTTAACAGCATAAGTAAAAATAATTAAATTGTTGTATACAATTTACAATTTAAATAGGAACAAAAACAGAAAATTGGTTTTTCTAACATTGTGATGTATATGCGTTTAAAATAACTAATAAAGAGTTTTAACACATATTTTACAACCCCAAGTACACTCTATGGGGTAAATTGTAATATTGCTGTATATTACCCAAGCAGCAAGCTGATGTCTTATTGACGTCCCTGTTTAGTCATTTTTGATCGTTTTTGATTAGCAAAGACGTCATAAATGACAACAAAATGACGGTAAAATGACCTCCCAAGTCACAGATAAAAGACGTCTAGTTTATGAAGTCATATTGACGTCTTTAAGATGACGAAAAATTGACGTCTATACTTTTTTCAACAAAAGCTAAAATAAAACAATATTTTATTTAATAAAATTATATTTCTAATTATGAAGTAAAGATACCTTATAGTTAATAGGCGATCAAAAATGACTAAACAGGGACGTCAATAAGACATCCAAAACACAATCGTGTTCCTTGTCGCGAAAAAATCATCAAACACTCATCCTTTGCTTATGAGTGACCAGGTTTTGCAGAGCGGTGACACATTTAACCTTGTGGGCATCACATTTGAGAATAACCTTAACTGGCATAAACACATTGTATCTATAGCCACCGCGGCTTCAAAAAAGCTTGGATTTCTTTTTCCAAAAAGTATTTTTCTCCTTCCAATTTATACACTTTATATGTGTCCCAAATTCGACCCTCTCTGGAATATTGTTTCATGTCTGGGGAATGGCATCCCCTACAACCCTCAGCATTCTTGATGCCATTCAAAGAAGGGCTGTTCGTCTTATTAATGATCCTTTACTTACTCAAAGACTTCCTTCTCTTGCCCATCGTCGAGCTGTGGGAGATCTATCGCTCTACAATAGATACTTTTACGGCTTCTGCTCCGACGAATTGTCCAGTATAGTCCCTCCTCTTGCAGTTCCCAACAGAGAAACTCGTGGTGCCGCGCGTATGCATCTCTATACAGTTCAATTGGACAGGCCCCGAACTTCCCATTTCGTTCGTTCTTTTATCCCTAGAGTTTCTAGACTGTGAAACCTGCTGCCAGCGGAGGTCTTTCCTTCCCCCCAAATCTTCAAGTTTTTAAGTCCCGTGTTAACAAACTTCCTCTTACCCTGCTTAAGACACCCACGGTACGTTAGTTTTTAGGCTTTCAGCCTTCGTGGATTGTCCAAAGATAAAAAAAAATTAAAATTATTCGCCTTATTTTTCTGTCATGATATGATATTCCGGTTAGATTTCGACACGAATCATATAATGTCACAAAATTTTTTGGCGGGTTTTCTAAACATGCCGTCATTAGATTTCTAGACGTCTAAAAGACGATACTTCCACGAAGGCGCAAAAGCATTAGTAAAATGACGTCATAATTTTGGTCCGATGACGTCTTACGACCGAAAATTACCAAAAATTACTAAAAATTACGTCATAATGACGTCAGCTTGCTACTTGGGTACTACAAACAGAGCCGCCGAGAACCGTGTCGGTCACTGGTACAAGTAAAAGTTAAGGGCCCCCTTAATACGGGAAAAACTAAGCCAGAAAAAAATTTAAGAGCAAAAACACCGTAATACCGTTCCTAATCCCCCCCCTTCAATCCGGGCCGCATATTCAGTAACAGCAGACGTACTATTCGAATTGATGGTTAGTTCTGGTTGGTCAAATCTTTGTTTAAATTCTTTAATAGAGCGAATTAAAAAAAAGAGGTAACTAACCAGAACTAATCATGACCCCTCCAATGTAACAGTTTTTATGACCGTTTGTAGCTCTTCAAACCACCGCGGAGAAAATCCGGAAAGAGCCGCTGGAAATCTAGCGCGACTGCTGTTACTGAATATGCATCCGGGCCACGGTAATTTGTACCGCCTTCAACGACCTCTTGTCGGGCTTGACTACAAAAATACTCAGCTCCTTGTAAGTAAATTATACTAACCTGAGCTTTGTGCACTAGCGGAACTTTTTGAAAATGCTGCTGAACCTCCGAATGCTCCCTGTGTTCCAAAGGGTTTTGCGTCCGTATTAGCCGTTCCTGAAGCAAAGGCTGCTGAACCTCCAAAAGCTCCATGAGTACCATAAGTTTTGTCATGTGTTTTAGTAGCTCCTTTGGCAAAAGCTACTGATCCTCCAAAAGCACCTCCAGCACCAAAAGGTTTTGCATCTTTTTCGATTGGTAGATGACCGGTGCCAGGACCTACAAAAAATGATTTTGATTTACAGGGTGTTTCTAAAAAATGCAAGAAATTTTAGAAGGTGATTTTTCATTAAAAAATTAGAAAAGAACTCATATGAACATATGTCCTAAACGTCTTAATTTTTGAACTACAAGGTGTTAAAATTTCAAAAAAATATATTTTTTAAATATCCTAACTATTCTTTACCCAATTTTGTTTTAATTTGGCAATGATAATAATGACATTAAGGGAGTAATTTATCACTAACCTAATTACCTTTAATATGTCCAGAGGCGTATCGAGCGGCAACTGAAAGAATATTTCCAACAAAAAACGGTACGCCACTGACTGTGTAAATGTGTGTGTAAAATTATTGTACTTTTTTAAGAGAAAGCAAACAAAAATATTTTTTATGTTTTTAATTTTTTTATTAATTGCATATTTTTAGACCATAAAGAAGCATTGCGGAATCTTATTCCTTTAAAAATTAGGTTTTATAGTTTTTAATTAGCAATTATGGAAACAAAAATAATAAAAACTTATTTAAATAAGGGTAATATCCAGCATAACAGTTTTTACTAAAATAAGTGTAACTTTATCTTTATCTTTATCTTAAAAACTTTATCTCAAAAACTAAGACGTTTAGAAAATATGTCCATAAAAAGTTTTCTTATTTTTTGATGAAAAATTACCTCCTAAAACTTCTTGCATTTGTTTAGAAACACCCTATATAAATCCCTGCATGCACAAGGTATTTTATAAGAAAGAAAAAAACCACAAACTTACTGACTATTTTTCAAGAAATAAAAGATGTATTTTAGCTCGAGGAATTTAAAAATCGTAATAAAAAACAATTACATAAAAAACAAAAGACTTACTCCGTAAATAATCATATTTTAAAAAGCAATATCCTATTTATTATTACATTTTTGGATTCTATGGTCTATTTCAAGTGTTTTACGATAAGTATATTTTCAATTGTTTTTAAGTTATTGACGCTAAAACGGTCACTATTCGGCTTATACCTATTACCTATTTAATTAAATACATTTATATAAAACAAAGGTAATGAAGGTGATTTGATACTACAAAGTCGTTGAAATTTTTACCTGGAAGTAGAATTCATATAAATTTTTCATAATGAAATATTCTTTAGGGAAAAAAACTACAGATACTAACGATATATTACAAGTGTCAAGTAAATGCCAGCAAAAAAGTAGGTATTTGGAAAAACCAAAATAAAACTCACTAAAAGGTAAACATTTTAATGACTTTAAAGTATTAGGTGATCACCTACATTACCTTCATTATGTTAATATACTAATTAAGCTTCAATACCTTAAATACAGGTATAGAACTCTAATTTAAAAAAAAAACACTTAAAATTAACTATATAATCCAAAAATGTAATAAAAATTAATAAGGCTGTTTAATTTAAAAAACATTTATGATGAAAGTCTTTTGTTTTTATGTAATTGTTTTCTTATTACAATTTTTAAACACTCCGAGCTAAAATACATCGATTGTCTATATTAATTTTTTTGTAAAAATACGGGAATAGTCAGAAAATAAGACGTTTTTCCTCTAAAATGGAATACTTTGTACATTGGCTTGATTATCAGAACGTGGTTAAAAAAATATTTTATTTAAAAATAAATATAAGAAACATTATTAACAAAATTAAAATAATAAGTTAAGCAGAAAAGATAGTATGTTGGTTTTCTGGACAATTATTAACGATCTGCCTTTACCTTGTACCTTTGAAATAATCGGGTAATTAAATGATACTTTGGTTACTTAGACTTCTTATCACTATTTTTTTAATGTTCTATTTTTTTCTTTGAAAACAAAAACAAAATGCAACATGTGATGCTTATACCGCAAGGAATATTACGTCAAACGCAGTACCGGTAGTTTTTGGGCAGCACAAACTGCACCAGTTTGGTGGTTATATTTTTGGCAGTAAAAACTGCGGCAATTTATATTATCTTTTTTAAAAAACGATCCTCTGATTAGTGAGACCTTTTAAAACTATCTTTTTTATTATTTAATTGTCTTTGTTTTTAGGGCAGAATATTATTTTTGATGCAAATTTTTGAAATAGTATTTGTCGACTTGACTTTTCAATTTTTTAAGTCTGACACGTTTACTATTTAGATGTGTGACCGCTTGGTAACACCGTGTGCCGTTGCTTTTTTAATTTATACCTATATTAAAGTAACACAACTAATACTAAAAAGTTTGGTTAATTTTTCAGCAAGTACCTTCGTGAGAGAATTATACTATAACAATTTAGTTGATCTTTTGTTTTTAATAATCCTTCGGTTACAGAGATCTCTTATTAGCATTATTTTTCTGGTTTTGTTGCCCAGTGTTTCTATAAAAATAAAATGTTTTTTGAGAATGTAATTTTCTTCACATGAGGGTAAATGCGCTTAAATGTTAAACTACTTCGAATTGATCGAATTGTGACGACTCTGGTGAGTCGTCAAAATTCTATCAATTGTTAAAAGAGAAAGTTGGTGTTGGCTTAGCAATGCGACTGTGTAGCTGAACGATTATGTGGCTTTAAAAAATAAAAATATTATACTGTGGCAAAATGTGTCCAAAATATTGCATGCAGCTAATGTCACGCAACATATGCATTATTCGAGAATGGGAGGTTGCTGATGTAAGGGTTCTATGTCATAAATGTAAATGCGCTATATTTACCTTATGTGGCACGTGGCATGTTGCGTATTTAATGTATTATTGGTGGTAAATCTAATTAATATAATAATACATACAACTTTAAAGTACTACAGTCGAAGAGCTGATAATAGTTAACGAACATAATAATATATAAAATACCACAGCATAATTGGTTAATTAGCATCTATTTGCTTCAGCATTTAAGTTAATCTACTAACCAATAAGAATTCCAGTATTGACAGCTTCATCGCCACCAACAGCATACCCTCCGCTTTCTGCATTTTTGTAAGTTGGCTTAGTTGGCTTGGCGTTATGGTATGTACCATCTTCGTTTTCGTATACAATACCACCGGACTTGTGTGCCTCATCGTGATTTAAACCTAGTATTTATAAATACTCTTATTAGGAACGATCAAGTGTAAGTTATGTATTTTAAATTTATATTATCGCAATTTTAATTTTTTAACTAATGGCTAATTTTGATTCATTTTAAAAATAATATAGAAATTAACTCAGACATGATCTCAGTGTGTCAGTTTACAATGTTTACTGTAAACACATTGTAACAAAAAACAAATTATTTGTAGGCATTGTTTTGCTAAAGATGTATTTTTTTAATAAAAATATTTTTATTAAATTATTTAAAATAGTATTTAAGAAACAAAAGAAAAGTTAACAACACTAAGTTTCCAACTACTGATATCAAGCATAAACAACTGTGACGTCCAACATAAGTAGTATCCTTGACATTCATACTTACACATTAAGGAGCGATTCATACTAGCGGTACAATCCCGGTTGGTTTTCAGTTCGTTCCGATAAAATATACTTACGTGCAAAACAAATGAGCCTGTCCATACCATTTATCGATTCCGCTCCTGCCTCGGTCCGGTTTCATTCCGATACCAATACATTTCAACGAATATTTTAAGCATCAACTTCTTAAAAAATACTGAAGCAGACCTGCACGGTGAGAGAGAGTGGGAGCCGAACGTGTATCAGACCGGGAATAAACCGTGTGCGTATCGCTAGTATAAATAAACACGACAAGATTATATCGGACCGGGATCGAACTGAGGACGAACCGGGATTGTACCGCTAGTATGAATCGCGCCTAAGGAAGCTTACATAGTGATGTACCATAACTCACACGACCGACTCAAGCAGCTAGTTGCATGGGAACGACATTTTTACATTGAGACGACTATAATCTAATCTGAGTAAAGTCATCAGAAGATAAGGAAGTTATTATTTTTATGTAAGAAAAAACCCGTTCAATTCAATTTAATTTGAATGTGTCATCCTATCCGAAATGTTTACATGAAGACATTTTTGTCAAATCTCTACCTGCTAGTGTTAATCACACCAATCTGATTCAATAGAGCTGACATGCACAACGTGTAACACGGGTGGCACAGGATGTTGTTACCTCCTAACTCTTTTTTGTTTTAAAGAGAAACTAATACATTTTTTACAGTTAAATAATGGTATAAATTAAAATTTCTTGTCATTATCACAACCTAAACATCACTTCCGGTTTAGGTATCGCCATTATTTCTGCTTTGAATATATTTTTTTGCTAGGTAGGCTGTGGATATACAAGAATGGCCTGTTTTACTTTCACAGGTAGTAATATATTCCATTTTCTTTTATAAATCACTTAAATCTCTTAATTTAAATTTTTAATGTACTTAATGAAAGAATTTAAATGAAAACTCTCCGACCTTATTTTATTTTTAAATTAGACAGTAAAAGCGGCTGGGCACCAACTTGCAAAAAAATATTAAATGAAAAGGGGGATCTTGTGGCACATTATTTTAAAGCTCCTGAGTACTTTATAACCCTAGAATATAATGTCAATACCTTCACCTACCACAAAATGGCGGTATTTTAAAAATTACCCAAATACCTGGGTATTGGATGGCCAAATTTCCGAAACTAATAAAGCTAGATGTACTAAGTCTGGTAATTCTTTAAAGCTTTTTTAAATATCTTTTTAAGAGTGATATAATATACAGGCTGCTTTATTAGAAAAGATATACTTTTTCTCTATTACCATCCCAGCAAACACTATTTGCCGGCAATGTACATTTTTCATATTGGCATTGATGGTAAAGCATTGGCAATTGGTGGCAATATTATGCCAACATCTTATACGCATTAAAAAGTCAACCCTAAAGAAACACTTAATTGCCAATAAATTTTACATGCAGGCGAATTGCCGGCAAGCATACAAAAATGGCGGCATACCAATCCTGATTAAATAAAGCACGCGTTTTTGTTGCAGGCAAATAAATATTGGATTTTTGAAGCCAAAACCTTCAACGCATATTCATACTTTTTAAACCATATTATTAACATTGGTATTTAACTAACATTAAAGCAATTTTTTTGATCTGTTTTATTTATAATGGCAGCTAAACAACATTATTTTATGTTTTTTACATAATTTAAAGGAAATGGCCTTTTCATAACATTTTATTGTTAAAAATCATGCAAATAAACATTAGGTCAAACAAAATGTTTATTATGTATTTTGGAGCGAATAAAAATAAAATGATGGTAAAATTAGCTACGTTAATTTCGACCGAAGGTGACCGCTTTGTGCATTTGTTTTCTACGTGGTTTTCTAGCTTTTTAGTTTCTTTTTTAAAGAAAAGAGTTTTTTAATAGACATAATTAAATGTATTCATTACCTAATAAGTGTGTGTTGTGTGATTAATTGGTGATGGCTAGTCGAGAAGGCAAGATATTCAAGTAGACTGTTAGGAGCTGTAAACATTTTGTTTAAAACTTTATTAAAAGTTTTAAAGACGTGTTAATAAATAATATTATATATATTTAATAGTTTTTTTGACATACCGATAGATGGCGTAATGGACAATAAACTACTACGTTTCTGCAATATCTTCGCTTTTTATCGTCTAAACCGTACCCATTAGACAAAAATAATTTGAGAGCGGTCTATGGTAGGTGATCTCACTTAGCTTTGAAAGAAATATCTTCGGCTAGTGTTAAAAATCTGCATCTTCAAGTTGGACAGTGTTCCGAGAGATGGTACTTTGCATTGCAAGGAAATTGCATGCAGTAACGAGTTTTTCCTATTTTAATTTTCAAATAAAATATCGCATTATTTTAGCTTTTAAAAAAAAGTATATGCGACAATTTTCGTCAATAAGACGTCAGCTTGCTGCTTGGGAGTATCTGCATTTGCCCACTTTCGTGTCTTTTTGTTATCTTTTTGCCAATAACTTATTAATAATGAATGCCATCATCTTAAACGCATTTTTGCCAATAACTTATTAATGACGGATGCCATCAATTTATCTGCAACACGTGGCCTAATAACGGCCAATTGCCCACTTTCGCGTCTTTTGATACCTTTTTGCCAATGCCTTGCCATTAAAGAGTGTTGGCAATGCCAGTAAATTAAATGTACAACGCCGGCAAAAAATGTTATATGGGATTAAAATGATTTTCATGGAAATACGGATATAAGACATTTAACTTTATTAGTTTCGGAAATAAGACCATCGAAATCGGGTATTTGTGTAATTTTTAAAGTAACGCCATTTTTTAGTGGGTGATTTTCTATCCTAGGGTAAGGATGGCGAACGTATTGACGTATTATTTTTTGGAGAAATATTAAATGAAGTGATAGACGTGCCAAAAATAATTTCTACTTTTTAATTATTGAAAAATAATCATATTATGGTTTCACACATCACATTTTTTTTCGTAGTGCATAATTTTGTAATTAGTGACGTGCCAAAAATATTGTGTCGCGTGCCCTTAATGGCCCGCGTGCCATTGGTTCGCCATAGCGTCCGGCCGCCATCTTGAATTTTTTATTTGTCAATTTCACTTTTAAATAGAGTATTTATGCAACAATTTCATATTGCAAAGTTTAATTTTTTAAATTATACCGTTAGAAAAAAGGGGGAGGGCATTTAAGAAATTCATTGTTTCTATTATGATTGTATATGACTATTAACTTACTGTGATATTGGTCGCTCTTGTCTTTATCAACAAAGACGAAGCTTCCGCTTTGTGACCCAGCGTACGCACCACTTGATGCTCCAGCTTGAACATCTAAAATATAAATTTGTAATAATTAGTCCTAGCAACGAAATAAAACGAGGTAATGTTGTGCTTAATTTAAACAAAAATCACAGATTTTTGAATGCGTAACAGCTTTTAGAAAACTTTTAAAATTTTTTGGAATTTTACTCAACCTTATAAGAAACGTCTCAGTTTTTAAATTACAAGGGATTAAAAATTTTAAAAAATTATCGTTACCTATTTATTTATTGCTTATATATCAATTTTTATTATTTAAAAAAATGAAAGACGTCTCTTATGCATCTATAGACTCTATTAACTTCGTCGTTCATAAGGGGTTTACAATTAATATTTTTTAAGAAAAAAAAGGTACATCACGGCATATTCCTAAAACAATTTTTTTAATTTCCTATTTAATTTGAAACAAAAACTGATCTTCCGATTTTTTTATTTGATGTTGTTCTTGCGTAAATTTAAAAAAACCATTTTTGGACATGGTCAAACCCTATCTTATTAGAGAATAAAAAATAACAAAGGTTATTTTTACTGTAGAATTTGATACTAGAGATACGAAATGACCATGCCAAATAATGGTTTCTATTCTTTTACGCAAATACGGTACATCAAATAAAAAAAACTTTGTAGTTTAAATTAGTTCTAAACTAAATGGAAATTTAAAAAGATTAAAAAGAACTGCAGGGGTGTACCATTTTTTTCTTAAAAGATATTTAAACTTTTTTCTTGTAAGTCAAAAAATGTGTTCTAGTGCATAAAAGACGTCTTTTAAAATTCTTAAAAATATCTAAAAAGTAATTGTAAAAAAATTTTTTTTTTTTAATTTTTAACAATCTCTAATTCAAAAATTAAAACGTTTAAGACATGTTTTAGTAAAGTTTTTTCTTATTTTTTATTGTAGAATCGCCCTAAAGTTTATCGGTTGACTTACTGGACACCCAGTATATCACTAGGTAGTTTGTTTCGGTTTAGAATACGTTTGTTTTTATTTAGCAGAACTCCTGAAAAAAAAATATTCTGTGTTTTTCGACCTACAAACTGATATTTTCGACAAAATTATTTTGTGAGATGGGTTAAGCAGGTAGGTATTGGGATATCGTCGAATAAAGCAGCAAAAAGGATGTATGTGACTAATCCAATCAGATGTGTTTACATGCAGGTATTTACGTTAGATTGTCTCTTTTCTTTACATTGCCTATGTGTTATGCTATTTAGCTGATTCTGTATATGTTCATAAGGTTACTTTTTGAGAGGTAAAATCGTTTTATTATTATTATTATTATGTTATATACTTATAATTTATTATTAGAAATGTAAAAATTTAAAAAAAATTGAAATTATTTTTTTAACTTTTAAATAACATATGTTTACAGCTCTCGCGAATAATTAGCGTTTTGTTAAAGGACCTCACACTAACCGTATGGATTTTGGGTACCAATCGATTTGGCTTAAAATTTGGTATTTTATAGTTCTCAACTTTCTGATCAAAAGTTATCATTGACCCAACGTGATCCTATGAATAGTTCCCAAGATATACAGTGACCTCCAAAGAGTTGGAGACATATGTTTTTTTTATTTTTTAAATTATGTTTTTTTTTGACAATCACCTCTGCTTATCCAGTAACTTAAAATTATTTTATGATAATCCAGTCACGGGCGTCGATTGGGTGATAAGTAATAAAAATTAAATTAACGTATTAAACAGTGACGTTCATTGGTATTATATCTAAAAAGCTATTTGGAAAAGGTGTTAAGAATTTAATTTTAAAGGAATGGGCAAAATCTGAAAAAAAAATTGTTCATATTTTTTTTAATAAGTTTTCTATATATTAAGTGACGAACTAATTTTCTGTATTGTAATTTTTGCATTTTCCATTATGTACAGTGCGTCAAATCCAACTTGTCCACATTTTAAATGCCTATAACTTTTTATTTCTTAACTTAAAAAAATATCCAAAAACCAACTTGTACAGTGAATTATCAAGTTTTTTTCTGTTATAAAGATTCTGCTAAATGGAACACCATGTATATTATAGCACCATTAAGTAGGTCTTTTAAAGAGCTTTACAAAAGCCCCACATTTGATATATCTATCTTTAATAGTTTCGTAAATATGACCATTTAAATCTGAAAAATATTATATGTAATTTCCGCTATACCTAGCTTAGACTGTAGATATAATGGAAATTATATCTATTAATTTTCAGATTTAAATGGTCATATTTCCGAAATATCAAATGCAGTATTTTTACAAAGCTGTTTAAAAGACCTTTTTAATGGTGGTATAATATACAGGGTGTCCCGTTTAAAAAATGTAAGTTATATAAATATATTCTGTTAATAATTTTTTGTGTAATCTTTATTCCAGAAAAATAACTTAATAATTAAGTGTACAAGTTGGTTTTTGAATCATTCTTTTAAGTTACAAAATAAAAAATTATAGACATTTAAAATGTGGACAAGTTAGATTGGACGCACTCTACTTACACGGTTACCAATGAAACAGCTAAATGACAAGTTACGGTTAAACTAAAGTAAGACTTGTAATTAGCTTTAACGAGTAAATATATAGTGATTTTGTGGACCACTAACCCTAATTTGGAATCATATAAATCATACAAGAATACTAAAAAGTATTAAGTTAAATAAACTGACCAAATTTTATACAAAGGTGTTTCATGAAAAAAGCCAACATGGGTCGGTATTTCAAAAAAAATAAGATTTAGAATAATATTGACACTATATTCTACAAAGTTTGTTCTAAAAGTTATATAGGAGACCGTTTTTTTTTCTGATAATTTTTGAGTTAACTGAGATTTAATGGGACACCCTCTATATCTTAAAAACTAATCATATGATCACGTTCGGCCAATGATAACTTTTGATCAGAAAGTCAAGAGCTACAACATACCGAATTTTAAGCCAAATCGACTGGGACCCAAAATCCATAAGGTTAGTGCGGGGTGCTTTATCTCACTATCTCATACAAGGGTTTTATGTTACCTCAAAAACATTGGTTAGGTATAAAAACTTGATTTTAAATAAGATATTCAAATTTCAATAATAACAAAATAGTCCAATAAAAAGTCAATAAAATCACAACTTCTTAGGGAGGTTCTGAATTTTTAACATAGATAATTAAATTAAAAGTGTCTACAAACGGAGTATACTAGAAACTTTGTTTCAACCCCCAAAAGGGGTTTAAGAAAATAATGTTTTCTTGGAAATACTTCAAAGCGGTTGATGTTAGAAAAAAGTTCTTAACAAAAGTTGTAGATATAAAAATTTTACATCGAAATGGTCCTCATTATTTTTTCCACATGACTTAAGGATGGCTAAACCTAAATAGATAATAATTTTAGTTAAAAAACAATCATAAGTATTTAAAAAAATCATGTATTTGCAATTTGTTTTGACATAAATACCTCTTAAGTGTATACAAACGAGGTATAAAAGAGATTTTGTTTCAACTTCCCGGAAACTAACTTTAACCTTTTTGAAGTAATTCCAAAAAAACACCTTATTTTTTTAAATTTTCCGAAGGGAAAGAAAGAAAATCTCTGTATAATTTATTTGTAGACAACTCCTCTTAAAATTGTGATTTTATCGACTACTTTATTGGACTCTAAGAAAGGTACCAGTAGTCCAGAGCCTGTAAAAAAGTGACCTTAAACTCGTTAGTTGCAAAACACAAAAGTTAAACCCAATAATAATAGGAAAAAATGTATAGCAGTGTTTATTTATTGGTTTTTACTCACTTCCTTTATCTTGAACCTCTAAACCGCAAATACTGTCAGCACAGGGAATTTGGCCACCAAAACTTGTTGATGAGTGCGGCAATGGAGCTTGGATGTCATTTGCTGGCAAAGCTGGTTTGTTAATATAATACGTTCCAGAAGGTAATTCTGGGTGAATAGATGGGGGATGAACTTGAGAATCTAAAATAATTTAAATTAAAAATAAACAGTAATTATAAGTTATACGAACAATATGGTTTAATGGTAACTATAAAACAGTCAAAAAAATCCTAAACTTTCGGTCATACTTGCACATGTACATAAATACATATAGTTTGTGTAATTTGCCACTTGGTTCCAGCAAGCAGGAGTTCAAGTCGTGACCAAATATCAAGCACTATTTAAAGTTCCATAGTTAAAAATACAATAATTGTTTTTAACGTATTGTAATTTTTTGGTCGTCGTCGTTATTTTTATTGCATACGAGAAATACAATTATTTAGCTAAGAGTATTAATTTTTATAAGATTTAGAATTAGCTTAAATCGTAAGCCTACTTAGTAAATTATTCTATCGGCGTTACACAAACACACCTTTTTTAAGGTTTTTTATACCGTTGTTTGTAGTATGGTAGTTTAAGGTTTAATGCACACTAGCAGCTCAGGTCTTAATACGCTCAGGGTTCGTTTATTCATTTAAATAGCATGTAAGATATTTGACCGAATCGTGAGTGTACCAAAAACTGAGCCCTGAGTGTGCATTGACCCTAGGGCGCCAGAAAAATAGGAACAAATATTTCTAACAAAGATAGTCATTAGTCGTTATAATATTTTCTTAAATTTGTTATAGGTATGGGGTTTTATAGTCAGCAAAAAAAATCAGCACACAAAAAAATTATTTAAATTATGCCATCTCACTTCACGTTGTCACATACGTCATCAACGTAGTAATGCTTAAGAAATATGCTAATTAAGCAAGATTACATTAATGTCGCATGCACACTGTATATTCGAAAATTGACCGTTATGGTAGGTTTACATCTGACATTTATTGCATGTCAGACAGACAACTCTGGCTAATTTAAACGGTCAAAAATGTATGCCTGATTTATTGTTTAAATTTCTGTCTGACATAAATATCATGCAATAAATGTCAGATGTAAACCTAACATTAGGCATTTTTTTATTTGTACAAAAGAAAGTATTCTTTAATATTCGCTTTGATTATTTATATTTTTAATATTTTTGGAAATATCTTGCCTCATATTTCCCTCAAGTTTTGGGTAAACAATAGTGTTCCCCTATATAACTCATAATAAAAACTTACTTGCTGTACCAGCTTGATGTTGCATCAGCACTAGTGCTAGCACCTGCATTACTTTGTGCATGCTGTGGGCTACCACATTTATTTTCCGAACCAGGAGTAAAACTGCAGGCTGGACCCTCACCAAGCGCAGGGGGAATATTTGACACTATTCCAGATCCAATATGTAAACTAGAGCCTGATACAGATCCAGCTCCAGCTCCAGAAACTACAATAAGCAAAATAATGCAAATACACAAGTAGTACATTAGTATGGGGGTGTTCAAAAATATTTTCTACGACTATGAATTTTTTCTATCACGGGAAATTTTTTAAACAATTTATCTCTATTTGCAGGTACTAAAATGTGACTTTTTATAAAATTATTTTTTCCCGACAAAAAGTACTCACTTTTGGCATTAACAAAATCGAATCTGTCGTAGAAAAATTATTCTATGCAGCACATATATAAAATGTCTTTTCAACTCATGGCGTTGGCGTTGCCGTGCTTGCCTTATGTAAAAAAGTATCACTTTATGCATTTTTTTACATGAGTTACTATTTGTTTACTAAATACCTTTTTTATTATGTGGATAATGTTTGAAAGCTAACTAAGGCTACTTTATTTGGTTGTTTAAACACTTTAAAACAAAAGTGCTTTTGACAGAAAGAGATAATATAAATAAAGGGTACAGGAGAAAACACCGTCATCGCATTTTAAAAAAAAATTAAACTACACAAACCATTCGCTACATTTGAAGGTGTACAATTCAAATCTGATTTCGGTTATGGTAAAAACCCCACCAGTGTTTTTTGGTCGCTATGATCTACAGATTTCCTCTTTTTCTCTATTTACATATCCCTGAAGTGGGCTAAGTTGGCTTTAAGATTCGGTAAGAGATAATTTGGTTAATTTTGGTCATTGCAAACTTTCTATATGACTATAAACTGCATTGAGATTGTTTAAAATTATTTACATTTTCGCTTTAAATAAGTAAACTTTAATTTACATTTTTTTTAAATCCACCTTTATGCAATGACGGGTTCTTTCCCGTGTCTCCTTCAAATTAATAATCGTTGTAAATAAGAATTATTAAAAAATAGGCGTTACCTGCTCCAGACGAAGCACCATAAGCTGGTAAAGAGGATGCTGGTTTACTATCATAAATACTTTCAGAAGATCCCGGAAGACTAGAAATTACTCCTGAAGCACCTTGTCCAGATACAGGTCCAACTACAGGATGTGAGGATGGAACATTGTGAACTGCGTTATATTCAGTATTTGATCCAGTACCAGCTGAAGCTCCAGCAGAAGCACCAGCACCTTAAAAAAATATGTTTTTGTATCCATCTAAACACAGTACCAATTCGCTTTGGTAGTTTAAAAATTCCAGGGGATCATTTTACAAAAGAATCATGTTAAAATTAATATAAAGTTATACTTCTTCTCATTTCTTATAGCAACTTTTAATGTATAATGTAGACCTGTGTAAAACTCTGGATTAATAGCTTAACGTCTCAAAGAACCACTTTTTGCATTTATTTTAATTAAACAATTAAAATTAAATTTCATACACCATAAGCTTACGTACTTAATTTAAGTTAATTTTCTTTTAAAGCATAGCAGTCAATTAGATATTTTATTTTAATAAACAAAGTATAATTAAACATAATAAAGTTATGAGAAGCTTTAGTGTAAATAGCAGTTTTTAAAAAGAGCACAATTTTGAAGAGACTCTCACAATAATTTTTACTGCGGTTTTTCTATTTATCATAGAATAGTTTCCTTTTCAAAATATATAAATTTTTGATTTCAATTAAAAACTAACATAAATAAAAAACCGTGGTAGAAATTGGTAGTTGCTCCTTAAAATAAAGTTTTATCAAATACTGCGTTTTGCATTAAAACTCCTCATATTACCCTAAATATAAAAAGAACTTTACCTGCACCTGAAATAGCACCATGAGCTGGTATAGAACCTGTCAGTTTACTGTCATATATACTTCCAGAAGGTCCAGGTAAAACACCTATGGCTCCTGTAGTACTTTGTCCTGAAGCAGCACCAGAAGCAGCTCCTCCACAGTTTTTGTTAGAAGATCCAGGAGTATAACTACAAGCAGGTCCATCGACTGGATGGGTTGATGGAATAGTGGAAACTGATCCACTGGTAGATCCAACACCAGCTCCTATAATATCCACATCTAATTTTTATCTAATATCCCGTTTTTTTTTAATTAATTAATTATATATTAAAAGTTCAATAAAAATAATGTACACATTACTTAAAAAACATTACCTGCGCCTGAAGCAGCACCATGAGCTGGTATAGAACCTGCCGGTTTGCTATCATATATACTTCCGGAAGGCCCAGGAAGACTACCTATAACCCCTGTAGCACTTTGTCCTGAAGCAACAGCCGAAGTAGCACCTCCACAGTTTTTATTGGAAGATCCAGGAGTATAACTACAAGCGGGTCCAACAACTGGGTGTGCTGATGGAATATTGGTTACGGTTCCACTGGTATTTCCAGCACCAGCTCCTTTAACATCAAAAAGAAAATTTTAGTACGCTCATTCATTTATAAATTATTATATATAGTATTAATATATGTTTTTAAATCATCTTGTCTTTAAAATACCTTACTTTATATAACAAAAATAGTACCTGCACCTGAAGCAGCACCATGAGTTAAAATAGAACCTGCTGGTTTGCTATCATATATACTTCCAGAAGGTCCAGGAAGAATACCTATAACCCCTGTAGCACTTTGTCCTGAAGCAACAGCAGAAGTAGCTCCTCCACAGTTTTTGTTAGGAGATCCAGGAATGTTACTACAAGCAGGTCCATCGACTGGACGGGTTGATGGAATAGTGAAAACCGATCCACTGGTAGATCCATCACCAGCTCCTATAATACGAACATCTAATTTTTACCCAACATCCGGGTTATTTTTTAATTAATAAAATATATGAAATGTTTAATAAAAATATTGTACATATTGCTTTAAAAAAACATTACCTGCGCCTGAAGCAACACCATAAGCTGGTATAGAATCTGCCGGTTTGCTATCATATATACTTCCAGAAGGTCCAGGAAGAATACCTATAACCCCTGTAGCGCTTTGTCCTGAAGCAACAGCAGAAGTAGCTCCTCCACAGTTTTTGTTGGGAGATCCAGGAGTGTAATTACAGGCAGGTCCATCGACTGGATGGGTTGGTGGAATAGTGGAAACCGATCCACTGGTAGATCCAGCACCAGCTCCTATAATAGTAACATCTAATTTGTAACCAACATCCGGTTTGTTATTTAATTATTAAAATATATTAAATGTTCAATAAAAATAATGTACATATTGCCTAAAAAAGACATTACCTGCGCCTGAAGCAGCACCATGAGTTGGTATAGAATCTGCCGGTTTGCTATCATATATACTTCCAGAAGGTCCAGGAAGAATATCTATAACCCCTGTAGCACTTTGTCCTGAGGCTACAGCAGTAGTAGCTTCTCCACAGTTTTTGTTAGGAGATCCAGGAGTGTAACCACAAGCCGGTCCAACGACTGGATGGGCTGATGGAATATTGGTAACCGGTCCACTGGTAGACCCAGCACCAGCTCCTTTAATATTTTAAAGTTATTATTATAATACATCTTATTTATTTTCTTAGTTATCAAATATACATATCATTTTTTAAAGTAAAAAAGATAGCAAGCAATTTATTTAATGCAATGATAATACAGAATATGGGGTAAGTTCTAATTAGATATAACATTAAAAGTGTTGATATTTGGCTACTTATTAACCAAAAATACCAATTATATAACCTATACTTATACCATTACCACAGATTACCGTGACATTACTAAAATGATAAAAATAAAAATATGAAAATAAAATGAAAGATGCCTTGTTTAAACCAGTGCCGAAGCCTTTAAAAAACGTAAAAATTAAAAAATAAATATAGTAGAATAAAACCCAACGTAAAATGTAGAGAAAATATCAAAAATAAAGAAAAATAAATTCCAGGCGATTTAAGGTCGGGAAGGGGGATAGAGGGGGGTTTAAGTGAAAAATACGGTTTTTCTCGATTTCTGGCAAAACTACAAATCCCATGCAAATAAAGATAAATGACAAATTTGAAGGCAATAAAAAGATCTACAACTTTTGTATTTACGCTCTTTTTACATAACTTCAAAATTTATGTAAAAAATTCAAAAATCCAAGTATTTGGTTTTTATTTTTATGTTTTACAAAAATAAATTCTTTTCAAGAAATTTTGTGAAAACGAACCCTTTTATATTTCAAATACACTGTAATTCTTTTGGTTTAAAATATTAATGTTTTCACATTATTTTGACTTAATATCAAAAAGGTACGCTTATTTTTATTTGAAAATTTACGGGTCAAAATATCGGCATTTTCCAAAAAGTAGGTGGTCGCTTTGTTCGTTAATCTACTTTCTAATAATGTAAAAAACTATACATTACAATGGTAAATGTTGTCAGAAAATGCAAAAATCTCGGATCCGATTTTTTCTAAATCATTAGTTAACCAGAGTCGATCATTTTTGAAACCAAAAAAATAATTATAGAAGGATAGAACTCATTAAAAAATAAAAAAGAAATGACAAAAATAAAAGGAAAAAAAATCAAACGATCCGAGGTGGAAGGAGGATGAGTTTTTAAGGGTAAAATCGGTTTTGTCGATTTCCGGCAAAATTACTAGTCCTATGGAAATTAATTTTCTAAGAAAAGTTACCGTGGTAATGTATTTTTTACACCATTTACACCAAAAGTAGAGATTTTAACGAACAAAAGGCCTACCGACTTTTTGAAAATGCTGATATTTTGATTGCACGTAAGAGCGTTTTCGATGTTAAGTCAAAATAAGCTAGAAAAATAAATATTTTAATTTTAAAAACAATTACAGTTTGTTTGGGACATACCAGATAAGTTCTAACCAAATTTTTTTATAAAAAATAAACATAAAAAACCAAAATCTTGGTAATTTAAAATTTAAAGTTATGTAACAAAATGTAAATTTAAAAGTTGTGGATATTTTTACTACCTACACATTGCCATTAAACTGTTTTTTTGTAGGACTTGTAGTTTTGCCGGAAATTGATAGAAACCATTTTTTTCCTTAAACTCCATCCCTCTTACAATGACTTTTATCCTACTATAATTTGTTTACGTTTCCAAAATTATCTACCCTGGTCTAGTAAGTAAATGCTTAGTTAAAAAAAAATAAAACGTAGGTATTAAATTATTACCTCCATGACTTAAAACTGATGCAGCTGGTTTGCTGTCATAAATACTTCCCGACGGTCCGGGAAGAATAGCATGCCCCGCAGAAAGGCTAGGAGTAGATCCTGAATTACTGTAATGCGAACCAGCGCCAGCTATTGCCCCGGCTGAAGCTGTTGCTTCTAAAGGGTGATAATTTCTCATTTAGTTTTAACCTAACACAATTTGAAAATTCATACCTATACCTACGGGTGTCCAAACTTAATTTATACACTATTTATACACAAAGTTTTTGCGTATATAGTTAGTCACATCCTGTTTATTTAAGGTAATTATTTAAGGTAATTTAGTAGCAAAAAAATATCACCTTTAGTTTAAAAAAACAAAAATCACCAAATAGGTACCTAAGTTTTTATAATATTACTTAATTATGTATTTATGTAAATTATTTTTTAATTAATACAATAACTACATGTTTTGATTCTACACTGAATGCAGAAAGTCAGTTAAGGAATATTGTTTATCTACAATATTTGTATATGTATATATTATTTTCTCTGGAATACCCAAATTTTTTTTTTTTTTTGGCAAATTATTGAGCCTGATAATTACCTGGAATACGTAATTAAGGTTTTTTTCTACCATATTCTTAACATCACCATTTTTTAAAGATTTTGTTTTTAATATTTATGATAATATACACATGGTCCACGGTGGGTTAACAAGAGAACAAATGGATCAAAAATTTTATTTTTCGAAAATAAGGCATTCTTCATAATAATTTTTGCTTGTAAAAATAAGATTTACAACGAGAAAATGGAAAATGTTCATTTTGTATACAGGGTTTGCAAAAACTTAAAAAAACATGATTTTTCTCCAAGAGTAAACTACATTTATTTTTATTTTTAAACAAAATATCATTTAGAAAATTTATTTAGAATAGCATTTTAAATAACTTTATTAATTTTACAGGGGTATTAGAAAGATACATAAAACTGACTTTTCAGTTAATAAAAATTAATTATTTTAGATTTTTACAATAAAATTATCTAAAAAACATTCATTATTTGCTTTTTAAATAGGTACCTGCTTTCTTTAAATTTCTACACAACACAATTTTTCAGCAGTAAACAAATGTGACCAAGTCGTTTTCGCGAAATTATAAAGTTTAATACAATTTTGTAATATTGTGGTTATTGATTACAAACATTATTCTAAATAAATGTTTTACTTTAAAATGAAAAATAAAAGTGAAAAAATGGAGAAAAATCATATTTTTTAGGTTCATGCGATCCCTGTATACAAAATCAACATTTTCTCTTCGTAAATCCTATTTATTTCACAAGCGGACATTTTTATAAAGAATAACTATTTTCGAAAAATTATATTTTTGGTCCATTTGTCCTCTTGTTAACCCCATCCTGGACAGTCTGTATAATACTACATATTTATAATTTTGTCCATGAATATTATTTTTTTAAACCTAAAACAAAAGAATGTAACAAAATAAATTATTCTTAAGAGTTCACCATTAAACAGTCACCAGAGTAAAAATCCACTGATTTGTTATTTGTTTGCACCTTTACTGCAGAATTATAAAGTAATTTATAATAATTTATTACTGTTTTACAAAATATTTCAAATGTTGACTTTTAACATTTTTTTAATTGCTCGTTTATATTTATAGCATGCCTATCGTATATATGTATAAAATTTGTTAATTTTAAAACTAAATAAACCCCAAAGTATGACGTATCTTATGGAATATTTTAATAAGCACACAACATTTTATCCACGGTAAAAAAAAATAAGAATCTTTAAATTATTTAAGCTCTTTCGTACTACTACGTAGTTACCCTGGAAGAGGTGGGTGCATCAATAAGCTAACTATTGCCTGGGTCCCTGGATACGAAGGCCACGAAGGCCACGAGGAAGCTAATACACTGACAAAGGGAGGGGCTGGCAGGACAATGGTAGGTCCCGAGCCCTACTGTGGTATTCCGTCATGCCAAGTAGGATCATCTATTAGATCTTGGATTATAAGGAAATCCCAAGACTGGTGGATAAAAACACACCCTCAAGCAAAAATATCAATGAAGGCATACTCGCCACTTGACCTTCCGAATTACAACAGTAAGGCGGTAAGAATAATTGTGGCTGGTAAGAATAATAGTGGGTCAACTAACAGGTCATTGCAGACTGAATAAACACCTAGAAACTATGCGCCTGACAGAAGAAAACCTATGCAGGTTTTGCCAGGATTAAAAAGAAACCGCAGAACATTTATGGTGCTATTGTGAAGTCTGTCGTCTGCGGTTTGCATGGCTGGGTGAGGAGAAACCTAAAGCGGCAAGGCAGCTTTCAAGCTTGTGGACTTTAACTTACTTTTTGAGATACAGGTCTTTAAAGTTTTTTCAAGAAGTCTGTATTTTATAAATATGTTCACCCATAATCGAAATTTGCTACACTAATCTAATATAATAAAGCGCCTCCAAAGCTATAAGTAGATTAAGTTTATTGGGTCCAGTGACGTTTCAGTGGGTACCATAGTCAATATTATTAAAAAATATAAGTGCGCCACTGACTTTTGAGTACTGCTTTTATTTGTTTTCAATTATTTAAAAAAACTTTTATGCGTCCTATTTTTTTCTCTCCTTGTTTTCCTAAAAGTAACCATAAACAACATAAAATAAAATCCAAAATAAAAATAAAAGTTTTTACTTTGGTAAATGATTAACAAATCATTACCTTTTGATAAAAAAGAATTCTGCTCATTTAGTTTAGGGCTGATTTTTTTTTTTTTCGTTTTTATTTTAGATTGTCTATTGATAATTTTTATAATAAATTAAAGTAGCTTAAATATTTCTTGTTCTTAAAAACGTCAGCTAGATACGAAGAACAGACAGGAAACTAAAAAGTTGTATTTTTGCTTGCCAAATTGGAAAATAATATATATAAACACTACAAAAAGTAATGGATTTTTAACCTAATATAATTGGCTCAAGAATTTCAATTCAGTTGAGGCTAAAAAGCATCTTCTCACTTTAAACAACTGTACCAAAAGTAAATCAAATCGTTTTGGAATTACTTGAGATATTTATAAAATATTGACTTTTATTTAAACTTTAGCACCCTGTATTTCAGAAATAAAGAAAATTCGGACATATATTTATAGGAACTTTTTATAAACTTAAAGTGTGATCTAAGTAAGACTCTTAACGTTTTGTACCTTAATTAGAAAACAACCTGTATTATATTTTACAAGTTACCTGTTTTATGAACAAAAATTAAAAATAAAAATTGATTCTTTCAAATAATGCTTTATCAAAAACTCACCTTTACTAGCCGGTTTGCTATCATAAATACTTCCTGATGGTCCAGGGAATGTTGCTATTAAACTTGGGGAAATATGTCCCGATCCGAATCCAGTACCATGGTAAGAAGAACCACTTGAACCAGAAGGTACAACAGGTTTACTAACATAAATGCTTCCAGTAGGTCCTGGTAGGCTGCCTGTGGATACAGATGGTTGGTAAAGTGAACCAGCCCCAGAACCAGCTGTAGCATGTCCTTGACCTCCCGAATGGTGACCTGGTTGTACACTCGAAGCACCTCCTGAAGCTTTATTGGGAACAGATGAAGCTAGTTTGTAGTCATGAATGCTTCCATTTGGTCCTGGGAAGGGTCCTTTGCAAGTTAAACAACCTCCAGCTACAAAATATTTTGTTTATAAATACAGTGTGATCAAACCTAAACGGCACTATTGCTAACTTCTTTATTATAGAAGATACGATGTCGGTTAAAGTAGTAAAGTTGTGGTATTTTTTCCGCTGACTAACGTGCTGCCAACAAAAAACAATTAAACATCGGGTTTTTTGTTTATTGCAAAAATGTACTTTTTTAAAATAGAACACCATGTATATTATATCACCATTCGAACGATTTATTAAAGAGCTTTAAAAAAATTAACATTTATATCCAATTTTTATTAATTTCGGAAATATGGCCAGCGTTAGGAATTTAATTTAAAACTGGCATTTTTTAAATAAAACACCCGGTTTATTGCACAGACATATTAACATACATTAGATCTACAGTTCTAAGCTAGGTATAAGCACAAACTTTAGTATTCTAAATAGTTAAAATTGACATATATCCACTATTTTCTAGATTTGGATGGCCATATTTCTGAAACTAGCAAAAATTGGATATATCGCATGTGGATTTTTTTAAACACTTTAATAGATCCTTTAAATATTGATACAATAAATGAGGGTTTTTTTCAATAAATAAAAACTCCATGTTCAATTGTTTTTTTCTTGGCAGCATGTTAATCAGCGAAAAAATATATAAAATTTCACTAATTTAACCGACATCGTATCTTCAATAACAAGGAATTTAGCAATAATGCCGACTTAAGTTTGATCACCCTGTATAAATTTATTTAAACTATTTATATTCCTATAAATGGAAAACATATTGGCGGGTATTAATATATTACCTCCTGTTGCTTGTCCTTGGGTTCCAGTAGCAGCATAATGTGTTCCCTTGGTACCGCTGGAGTATCCTGTTGTATCTTTGTTATTGTTTATTACTTTATACGATCCTGAATCTATGGGTCCTGTCGATTCTCCAATTATGTTGGAGTTTTGAGTTCCCTTACAATCAGTACCTTCTCCACATGCCGATCCATTATCAGTGCCCCCGATAACACCACCGTTTGCACCACTTGCTAAAAAGAAATATTTTATATAAATTAATAAGCCTCGGTTAAATTAAATTAAATTTAAATATAATTTAATGTTTATTTTTCTGAAAATTAATTAAAATATTTAAGTATAAATAACATTTTTGCTCACTTTTTTGTGTGTATTTTACTGTTGTGTGCTATTTTTTAAATAAGCATCTCAGTTTTATATTTTGTGGTTGGTTTGGCTTTTTACTTAACCACAGTAAAATATTTTTCTTACAATATGTTTTAATTTTGGAATAAACATAATCCTTAATGTCCTTTATATGGAGGATATTTTTAAATAGTCCCTGTAGTCCTTAATTTTAAAATATTAGCAATCGAAAATCGTTCATTTAATACGTATTCCTTATTTCTGTAGTTAGAGTGAGCGACCACTATACTTTTTTACGATTTTTTTTAATCCATGTGAGTGAGTGAGTGAGTGATAGTCGATAAAGAATAACAGCACTAATAAGTGAGAAAGGAACCAGTAACTGTTGACTATCGGTGTCCCTTACATACCATAAAACGCCCTTATTAATTTGGTTAGTAATTTATATTTTTGTCTAAAAATATTTTTAATAATTAACCAGGCACACAACTAGATAAAATAATATAGTAAGAACTGAATTTATGTATTTATTTGATTAACATTTCGTCGGTTTAAAGGTAAAAGTCACTAAATACATTTTGTTAAAGAAATTGTTTAAACATTTTTAAGGTATTTATAATAAAAGTTTTTTGTAGAAATAGTTAATTAGTTAAATTTGTGACATCAATAAATCTTTATTATAAATATTATACATAAAGAAGATGGTTTACCTTTTCCTTTTTTTTCATCACACATTTTGTACAAATTCGTTGTTATTCCCCAAACCAGAAAATGTCACTTAGTGAGTTTAACCTTTAAACTGACGGTTTAACAAACTTTTATAAATCTTTGTAGCAAAACTAAGTGAGTGTAATAAAAATTAATTTAAAACAAATGTAATAATACCTGAATTAGCTCCTCCTATAAAACCACTGCCACTACTAGCTAGGGAACCAGCACTTGAGGCGGTACCAGTACCACTTTCACCAGCAATGGCACCAGATCCAGCATATGCACCAGCAGTTGAACCAGCTAAAGCACCTGTAGCTGAGCTAGCACCAGCACCAGCTAAAGCACCTATAGCTGAGCTAGAAACAGCACCAGCTAAAGCACCTGTAGCTGAACCAGCACCAGCGCCTGCAAAAGCATTCGCTCCGGCAGCAGCACCAGCATTTAAACTTCCTAGGTCGTTGTGATTTAGGGGTCCATTAAAGGTGTAGGAACTTGAATGAGCAAAGGCTGCGGAAAAGTCATTTATTTATTTACTGTAAATGTAAAATTATGATTTGTTTCAAAAACTTATTTTAAACTTAATAATATAATAAATAATGGGATTTTTTCTTGCACGAGTGGTGATAAAGCTGTCTTAAGGCACACGATGCATACTTGCTTATTTGTTTAAAAACAGATTATATGGCCGCAATGTATTTATTCCTTTTATTTACTTAATCCTATGTACTTAAATAACATTTCTGTTCAGCATTTTTGTTGTACGAAAATTAATAACAGAAGTAGAAGCATTTAAAACTAAAATAGAAGACAAAACGACAGCTATAATTCTCAGGTTAGTTACAGTTCCTACAACATATTGCATCAAAGCGGGAATAAAAATGCTTAAGGGCTCATCGAATAACGCCGCCCACCGACATAGTTTCTATAGGCAACCTCTAATCGGTCCGATATTTATCACTCAATACAAACAGTAAAGCTAAAATGCTAAGTGAGCTGATTTGCGCTTCGCGAAACCGCTTTTAATCCCTCAATGGTCAAAAACTTTTTGGATGTAAGTTGATGTATTTTTTTCTTTGTGAAAATGTAAACGTTACTGCGATACACATGTAAGTATTAATTTGCATCATTAATATATAAAATTTTAGGTAATTGATTGTATTTTATAATGCATCATTAAAATATTATGTTCTGTAAAGTTAAACAAAATATATTTTAAAGAAAAAAATGTGTTATCGCCCAAAGAAAATTTCTCTTGCCAAAGGTGGCACCAAACTATATATTATCCATTTTACTCTATATATTATCCATTTTACTTTGTAGTGTAGATATTTAAAATATTGTTGGAAAAAAACAACATAATTTATTTGTAATATTTTTATAAAAAATATGATAAATATATTTGATTGTTTTAATGTTCGGTTTTACCTTTTGGTGTTATGTTTATAATTTTATTATTTAAACGAATCTTAATGTCCAAGACTTCTAATAAATAGTAGATATCAAGTTATATGGTTTAATTAATTTAAAAATGTTTTATTTTATAGTAAAACATATTTTAATTAGTGAGAGGCCTTGTCTACACTAGGTGGGCGGCGTTATTAAAACTACCCTGCATCCGCTCCCATTGGTAGAGTCGTAGAAACTTTTTTTTATTAAAAACGTTAACTCATCCAAAAATTAAGCATTTCTACCCTAATATAAACAATAGATTTAAGCCATCAACGCCGTTTTTATAAGGGACCTATATGCTACTGATACTTTACAATATTTAGATTTGGTTAGGTAGGCGGGGCTTCCCGGGCCTTTCCTAAATTTAATATGTTGCATGTTTATATAACCTTTAACCGATTTTAAAATAGAGGAACACCTATAATCTAATATTTAAACTCGGTAAATTTTACGTCGTCACAGTACAGCTAATTCTCCCAACCGCCTCTTTGACCTGCCACCCTCGACCAATGAAATAATATTTCCTAAAAAAATTATTGATTTTTTATACAGTGCATTCCAATTAAACAAGTAACCCCATATAATTCTGTTATTTGTACACTCATAATGACATCCTAAAACACTTCAATTTTTATTTTTAGGAGGACATATTTTTATGTTAAAATTTACTTGTTTCGGGTTATCCCCTTCCAACACCAACACAAACGTTAAAAAGATTAAAAGGCATGGAGTTAAGTTATGCCTTATCTTATAGGGTTTAAAATTCTCTTTTTAATGCGCTATTTTTTTTTTTTTTAATTTCTGTTCTGTGTTAGAAAAAAATCTTCTAAAATTTGGGGGTGTGTACCCGGTCGGTGGTACGCTTCCATAATTTATTTTTTATTTTTAAAATATTAAAACAAAATTTGGTACGTGGGTATTATATAAATGTGCATTGTGTCACGATTAGTTGCTTTCTATTACTTCCCGTTTAACCGACAACGATCCTGATTTTATTGTTTTAAATGAGACACCCAGTATATTTTTACTGATTTGAATAAAAGACCTTATTCCAAATACAATGGCATTGCATTTGCATGTATGGCACTCTAATTTAGCATGCGTAAAACTATTGAAAAAACAATATTTACCTGATGATGATGAAGAAGATCCACAATACATACAATTAAAAAGAAAAACATTTTTAAAATGTTTACACAAATTTATAGAAACTCTAATTTATTATAGTTTATATACATGTTTTTTAAATTCACAAACAGTTAAAATAGGATTTTACCAAGTATTTTAATTTAAAATTAAATAAGAAGTGAGTATCTACATTTAAAAAAAATTAATAATTAAAAATATTGAAATACCTATGTAATTTTTGAAAAATAGAGCAAATAATTTTTTTAACTAAATTTTTATTTTTAAAGTAAATTGGTTACACATTTAGATTGTCTCTTTTCCTTACATTGCCTATGAGTTTTGTTATTTAGCTTAACCGGTTTATTTTCTTCTTTAAAGAAGGGCAATAATGTTAAATTATTGTTAGCCAAAAATTACCTTTAGACATTTTTTAAATGGTTTTAAATGACTTTAATATAACTATTTAATTAAATTATTATTTTAAATAAAATACTTTTTATATTTTTATATCGGCACTGTAGTTAATATAATACAAATTTAAGAGCAAAGGCAAAGTTTTGCCATATAAAGATTATGATAGTGGTATTGCAAAAGTGTAAATATTTTTGCACTTTTAAAAGTACCCGCAAAGAAAACAAATAAATTTAAATTATATTTTAAATATAGAATAAATAGATACAAAAATATTTTGTTTGTGAAACTTTTTGTGCAGCAAGTTCTATTAAGGACCTTATCTTGATTTTAGGACAAGAACAAGAAAAATAAATTAGACTTTAAAATTTCTTTATGTATGATAAATTTCTAAAGCAATTATTATAAAGAAATAATAAATAAAATATTTAATTTTGCGTTTTTTGCCAATTAGATAAAAAATATGTTTATGTTTTGCCAAAAGTCAAAGAGAGCAAAACAAAGCACAAATCCTATTTTAAATTTATACGTACAGGGTGTTTCCTTAATACGGTACAAAACTTAGAGAGGTGATTTCTTATTGTTTTTTTTTTAAGTTTTTTTTAAAAACATGTCCGTACTTGTTTTTAAGAATCCTAAAAACCCTTTACCCGATTTAAATAAAATATGGTACACTTATTAAATGTGTAAAGGTGCTTGTAAAACTGTACCTAGATTAAGACAATTGGGTCCAGCGGCGTCTCAGTGGGCACCACAGCCAATATTATTAAGAAAGAAAAGAACGCCATCACTCGCTTTTTATGATTTTTTGTACTTTTTCCAGATTAAGCAATAAAAGATGCAACTCTTGATTGCACTACTTTAAAGTAGTCATAAATGGCATAAAATAAAATTCAAAATTATAAAATAAACAATTTTGACTTTCGTAATCAGAATGACAATTTTACATAAAATAGACCATTACAACATAATTGTTTTATTTTTATTTTTGCTTTTTATATCATGTTGTCTATGGGTACTTTTTTCACAATAATATTGGCTGTAGTGCCCACTAACACGCCACTGGACCCAATAGTTCTAATCTAGGCAGAGCCTTACAAGCGCCTTATTGGTTTAAGGGTTCCTAAGATATTTAAATATTACCGACTTTTTTAAAAGTTTTAACGCTCGGTATCTTAGAAATTAAGCAAATCCGGACATACGTTTATGGAAACTATTTTTATAAAAAGACAAGAAATCACCCGCTTAAATTTCATTCCGTACTTAGGAAACAACCTGTATAATAACCATTTAACCAAATTAAGGTTAGTTCAGCTAGTAAAATTCTAATTTATTCTACTTACTAAAACTTCCAAGTGCAACCGGGTTTTTGATACTATATCCAGTACCTAAAAAAATAATACTAAATAAGGGCCTTGAATAATATTGTCACTGTTATTGCGAAGGAGACTCTCTCGATTTTTACAACTTTTCAGGAGGACGAAAAAATTCTTATAGTTTCTGGGCCAGTAATGAAATGAAGTTTATGATAAAAACACTTTTAAAACCTTTTAGGGGGGTTTGACAAGTCTACCACGAATATTCATACCGCCATACATGGCAGCGGCGCTTTAACCCAGCCTATCAAAGTCAAATGTTTCGGGTGTCGGACTGGGTGGACGCGCCATTTTTTGTCGCACAAGTTTACCACAATGTTTTATCTGCAATTTTTAAACATTGTGCCAAAAGTAAGGGTTACAGTCACGAAACCCGTGTAGTCTGATACCAGAAACATGTGTTTGAGTCTTCTGGTGATATTTTTCTAAAATTTTATTATATTATTATTTTTAACTTTAAAAATAAAAACTTACATATATTTTACCGCTATCCTAGTACCAGGATTAAAATACAGAAATAAACTTAAAAGATAAATGTTGGTTTTTAAAAACCTATTTTATTATAAGTATTAATAAATATACAAGGTGTCTCTAAAACAAACAAGAATGCTCTGTACATTTTTACAAATTTTGACTCTTTATTAAATTTAAACGCAAACGCAAAACAATATTCATCAATACGTGCTGGTTTTTAATATACCTACCTAGTTCTTACAAGAAAATGTATGTATTTAATATTTATTATATTATTTGTCACTACCCCAGTGACAGAATTATTTTAAAATAATTGAAACTAAAATGATTTTTATTTTAAAATATATATGTTTACCGTTTTATTGTAAGTTTATAATGTAGTATACATTTAATGTATGTTATGTTAAATAAAGGGTAAAAGTTTGAAAATATATACAGAGCATTCTATTAAAACTAACTTAATAGTAAAACCTTTGTATATATGACATTTTTATATTTAAGTACCTACACTATCAAAAGAATTGATTTTTTCAAACAAACATTTTTATATTAGGCTTTAAAGGAGTTTAAAAAATATATTTGAATACCGCGTTATTAAAATACCATGATTTAGTATTAATAAATACTTTTAAGTATAAAAAGGTCCGTACCCAAAACAAAATACCCCACAAAATTGTCTGATTGTCTGTGATTTAAGCTTCTTATTTATATAGACAGTTTCTAAATACCAAAAAGGGTATCCCTCAACAAAAAACAACATATATATTTTTTGTTGTATTTTTTTATAATTAGGATTTAAATGCCACGATTTAAATACAGAACATGAATTACACAATATGAATACAAAGCACGTGTTAGTATACTTAAAAGCTGTATTTGAATACCGGAGTTTTAATTCCAGTATTCGAACGCAGGATCTGAATACAAAGCAATTACCCTGTATACACATAATATGGTAGGTTGCTTTATAACCACGGAGCCAAAAATTAACCATTTTAAAGATATTACCGTACAAAAATGACGAAAAAATACCGTTTTTAATTTTTATCCCAAGAACAAGACCTAGAATAATGAAATTTAACAGAAATATTGCTATTATAAAAATACACTTTCTAAATATGTGTGTGTGCCGGAACGGAAAAATTTATTTTATAAAAAAATATCTTTATCTGCTGTCACCTGTTAAGACATTTGTAGTATTTCTTTATTGATTCTTTTGTTTTTAGGAATATTTTTTGTTCAATTTTTTAAAGATATCTCTCCAATGGTTGACTTTTGACCTCATGTTTATAAAGCAACTACCTTCCAAAATTTTTCGGATTTTTTTGTAACACCCTGTATATCTGGAAAATCCTTAAACTAAGTACAACAATTATATTATAAAAGAAATAACTAACAAAGAAGAAATAAATATCCAGTAACAAATTAACATCTACCTAATAAGGTATGTCTGTAAAGGTGTAATTTTATTTTAAATTGTCATTAGGAAATTCCTAAAGCACAGTAAATAATAAAAGATGTTCTTTCAGAAATGAACTCATCGTTGTTTCGGTACAGTTCGCATAACATATGCTAATTTCAATATTTTAAAAAAAAATAATTCTTAGCTTTACATTTTGTGTTTTTAGTTTTTTAAAGATTTATAATTAGCGTGGTTAAATTAAACTGGTGAATATTATAAAAAATCAAAAACAAGTTACAAAATATCATATACTCTCCTGGACAAAAAAACGAACAAACAAAATGTTGTTTAAAAGAGTTGGGTAAAATCAGCCGTTTTTCGTCCATCATAGTCTCGAATAATAAAATTTATTATATCTATCAGAAATCAGAATTTCAACGCATATACCAAGTTTGATGGCCGTTTTATGTGACTTGCTATGTATTTTTTTACCCTACTTCTGAAAAAATGGAAAAACCAATACCTAAACTTCTTATAAATATAATAAATTTATTTTAAGAAGAACCTTTAATTTCCGTGATTATGATGGGCGAAAAACGGCTGATCTTTACCCACCTTCTTTAATCCTAACTTACTTATTAGATTTTTTCCCATTTCTATGATGTTTTTGATGTAGTCGGTGCTCTTTTTATCAAAATTTACCTCTAATAGCGGGAATGCAAAAGTTATAATTTGTTAAGGTGTTTAAATATCTAGTAAGTAACTCCGGTTACTAGTTTTAAACCAATAAAATACATTGTTTATTGTGGTAACTAGGGTAACTGACTTTCTAAACCAATGAAATACATTTTTGGTTCAGGTGGTTTCCTCAATTTATAGTGAACAGAGTATACATCTTTTCTTAATATGTCTTTTTTTTCTTCATATCAATATTCTTATTTTAAACAAAAACAATAAATTTTATATACTGAGTGCTAAGATAAAATATAAATTTGAACAGGGTGGCGCCTTTTCGTTGACCTTGCAGGGTATAGCGAAAACTAAAAGGGATACAACGAATCTGATTGCACAATCTCGACTTTAATTTTTGAAACAAAATCAATGATAAAAGTAAATCATGGCTAACTTGATTTGTTTTGGAGATACAGAGTGTTTTTAAATTTTGATAATTTGGCCAGGCACTTGTAACTCGCCTAATATGAGAGATAGAAAAAAGTCCAAATTTAAAGTTTTAAGGATTTTTATGTTGAATTTAGTGGCGCACTTATATTTTTTTCATTGGCTTTTATTTTAAAGTTATAACACAAAGTTAAGGTGTTTTTTTAATGAAACACTATGTACTTTTTACTATCAGTCAAAAGATATCCTTAAAAGCCATTGAAAATACCACATTTAATATATCTGTTTTAATAGTTTCGGAAATATGGGCATCATTAGGATTTTTGTTAACAGCAACCCTTTATATTATATTACCGATATTTTAAAAAGGTTTAACAAAATATATTTGATATATTTTACTCATATAGTTTTTAAAATATGACCATATTAATCTAAAAAATATACGCACTAAAAATTGGAATCTCTTTTAGTTTTCGCTATAAACTGCAAGGTCAATGAAAAGGCGCCACCCTGTACTATACTTCACGTGCTTTTTATTAAAAAATTTTATATAAAAATATAATAAATAGTTTATTTTATTAATAATTATAACAAACTTTAAAATTTATAAATAAAAAATACACAGAATCCATTGATACAACATTTAAAATGTTTGTCTTTATTTTTTCAGGGTCAAATAAGTGTGTTTGCATATGAAGAAATATTAAAATTTGTCAATTACCTAAGACATATTATTTAACCTACTTAATTATAACAAAAAAATAATAATATTCAATAAAAACATATATTAGATAGTTTATTAAGTTTCTTTCGAAGTTTTAAAATTATAAATCAGATTTTTGTTATCTCTAAATATTTACAGTGTACCACACAAAGTTAAAACGACACCCTGCATATTATATCAACGTAAAAAGGTCTTTAAAAAGCTTTAAAAAAATACCATAATACTTATTTCTATCTTTACTAGCTTTGGAAGTATGGCCATTCAAATTTAAGATTAGCCAATACATTTTTGCAATACAGGACCTTAATAATACAATGCAACAATACATCGTCTGCAATGTTTTTAATATTGTTTCTTCTTCTGGAATTAATATTATGACATGAATAAAAAGCAATCTGTGAAAACATTAAGATCGCTTTAGAATGAAATATACTGGAAAAAACTTGTAACATAAGGGATTCTACAGTGTGTTTAATAAATCAGGTCAAAAAGTAGCATTTGGTTCTTCACTGTATAACAACAAATGGACCAAAAGATAATCGAAATCAAGCATAAAACCGAAAAGTTGTCCGATTTTTTTTGTCTAGAGGCCTGATTTTCAAATTAGGGAGTAGAGATTTCTGATAAAAAAGGTGCAAAATTTCTTTTTTGTTTGCTTCTTTCTAAAACAATAAAGAAAAGCAATTTAAAAAGAGAAAGAAAAGTTTTATCTTGGAGAGTTTCTAATCCCTTACTCTTGAAAATCGAGACTCAGGAGTGTAAATATGTATAATAAATAATTTTCTTTAAAGTCATAAGTTTGCCTTATAAAATACTCTTAAAATTAATGAATTAGAACATTCGTTTCCACCCTTTGGGCACTTATATTTTTTATTTCTTATATAAACCCCTACATGTTTCGTATTGTTTACAAATTAATTATTAAATTATGCATCATATTTTTATTTAATATTTGATAACTTTAATCTTCTAGCAGTCAAATCTTAAATAGAAAGAAGGGTCGAGTGATACTTTATTTTAAAGATTTCTCGGCGCTGATTACAACTGCAAAATTTAAAGTCTCTGCTAGTATTTTCGTTGGTATGACAGCTTTTCAAAATTTTGATTTTCATTTTTTTATGTGTTATAGTAAATAACCTGTAAGAGCAAGCTACTTTAAATTCAGGGGATATGATAAAAGGTAAAGGGTCTTCAAAACAAAATATCAGTTAATCTTTTTGGCGGGGCTCTGATTCACCCTTTAATTTCAGGGGTAAGTAACACCCTCGCCAGAAAGACTAATTAATATCTCATTTTGAAGATCGTTTAACCCTAATCATATGTTACTTAGTTTAAAGAAGCTTGCTTTACAGATTATTTATTATTATACATTTAAAAAATAATAATAAAATCTAAATTTTGATAAGCTGTCATGTCAACGGAAATAAAAGCTGAGACTTTAGAACTTGATAGTTGTAATCAGGGTTAAGAGATCTTTAAAATAAAGTATCCCTTTAATACTCTTTTTATTTAAGATTTTGGGGGAGTCTCACCCCTGCTGTTTTCTTCTAAAATTAAAAATTGTCCAAGCGTTGTTTTCTTAAGGTACGAGTCCACTAGCGACGGACGGGCGGACGGTCGGACCGGACCGCTGCCTGGCGTGTTGCTGCCTTGTAAATAAATCAAAGTGGGCCCATTACAGGCGCCTTGCTTTGGAGCATCCAGCAGGGGATTTACGTGTTGACAAAATGTTCCGTCCGCCCGCTCGTCGCGTCGCTAGTGGACGCATTCCTTTAGATGACCTAGAGTGCCCAAAACTTGCTTTTTTCGTTTTTAAATAACCACCCTATTTATTAACTATAACACATATTTTAACTCTGTCACACTTATAATTTGAAAAACGTTATCAAGTATTTTTTATTTTATTGTTAAAAAATATCATCTAATATATAAATATAAATATTTAATTAGTAAAATACTGGTTTATAATAATACCAAACTTTAAAATTTATAAATAAAAATACACAGAATCCATTGATACAACATTTAAAATGTTTGTCTATATTTTTTCAGGGTCAGATAAGTGTGTTTGCATATGAAGAAATAATAAAATTTCTCAATTACCTAAGACATATTATTTAACCTACTTAATTATAACAAAAAAATAATAATATTCAATAAAAAAGATATCAGATTTTAGCGATTTTGCCATGCATTAAAATGGCTTTTATTTTTTAAACCAAAACCGTTCGTGGTACTAGTAAAACTATAATTGTCTTTGGTCGTACGGAAAAATATAAAAAAAAATTAATTTACTTTAAAGTAAATAATTATTTTAAAAATATTCAAAGAAAAAGCAGTGGCGTAATATTTTTTCTTCAAAAAATTTATAACAAATCTTGTTCGAACGCACCTAGTAAAAATTATTTAAAAACTTTTACTGCGTCAAAAAAAAGGTATCAAAATTGTGAAAATATCTGGAGTGGTAGGAAAGTTATAATAAAAAGGCATGCTTTTCTTAGAACTTTATCACATTTTATTTTAAAAAGAGAGCAGTTTCGAGGATAAATTAATATAAAAAATTCCTTATTCTCTTGCATTTAATACGGTATTAAACGAAAAGTACCAACCTAAAAATAACCCTGTATAGCCCTTTTCATTTCTAAACTCCAAGGCATCATAAAAAATATTGTATTTTTAGATATTCCTTGAATGCTACTGCATTCTACGTAAAAGGGTATTTAAAAATTCGCTTTCTATTTTTGGATTAGATTTTAGTCAACCGAAATACAAGGGTGAACAAAAATGTAATATTTCTAATATCACCTTGTAGGTAAGAAATGAAATGGTTATGACGGCTTCGCTTGTTGAATCTTTCGTTTTAAAGAAAAGTAACTTAGGTTCGCAAAAACTGCGAGGTTTTATCTTTACTAAAAACTAAGATACTGTGTTTATGGAACTTTTGACCGGACTGGTAAAAAATGGGTGGACCATTTAAAGCAATTAGGGGGCGTCCATAAATTACGTGAGGCGTTTCAAATTTTTGAACCCTTTTTCCCTCTGGTGAGATTTTCTTCAACTCCCAATGCAAAAAGGCACCATTTCTCAAACCGAAATTGATTTTGCGGCCAAAAAAATAAAGTAACACTGCATCACATTTTGCTGGGGAGGACCTACCCCAAAATTCGTTAATTTTTTCCTTTTTAGTCGCCGAAAAATTACGTTATATTAGCACAGACCCTCTCTTCCACCATGGTACGATTTGGTGAGATTCACCTCGACCCCCTTCGCCCCCTCTAAATGACTCGCGTAATTTATGGATGCCCCCTGGTATGCTAAGCACTCCTACAAATCTTTAAGGCTGTGTCAATGATAAAAAAATCTTAAATTAACAAACGTATATCTACTAAAAGAGGTGTCAATAGGAAAATATACATTATTTAGCAAGACTGGCAGAGAAATATTAACCTAAAGGTAATCCGTTCAAACAAACTAAAGCATTTCTTATGCCTTAGCAATAAAAACTTTAAAGCCATTTATCTTACAACATATTTTTTTAAATTGTACAGCTATTGAAGCACAACGAGTGCCTCCAGATTTGAACCACGACCTGCAACCATACGTCGTCGCCAACCACTACGACAGCTCCGTTACAGCGTCGTATTTTTTTCGTGGAATCTTATATGTAGCAAATTGTCATCCATCATTTTTTAAGTAACCATAGCTTATGTCACATTTTTTTCATTGGGAAAGATTAAATTGATTTAAGATTATAGAAAAATATACATGATGTTTCATTTAAAATAACAGATAGTTAGTTGTCCTATTGCGGAAAATCGGTCATTTTATTTTAGTCTTAACTAAACTGCAAGGATATGATAAAAAAACTTTTAAAAATCCAAGGCTTTTTGCAAAAACCGGATCTTAATAACTTTATTTGTTTTAATTCTCTATTATTTAAAGTAAAAATTACGGTTTATTTAGCTAACTAGTATATGGAAGAGTGAAAGTAACGAATTGGTAATTGAACCAGCTGGCTTTGTATAAATAGATCCTTAAATGGTAAAAATTTAAGAAACCCTATTTTTTTAATAATAAATTTTAAATACTTAAGTATTTAATAAAATTATAAGATGTATTGATTGTGCTAAATGATTTCTTTATAAGTACATTAAAAATGTGATATTAAGTATACTACCTATTTAAAAAGTAAACGAAGGTTTAGCTTAAACTCTTTTCTTACATCAAAATATGATGAAACTATATCTAAATAATTAATTAATGGCTTTTTTCTAAATAACTATATTTGCTTTACAATTTTTTACCATGGTTAGTTAATATCATACATAAAAAACACTATTACTCCTATGCAGCATAAGCACAAGTTTTTACGAAATAATAAATTATTTTTAATTCATTTAAATTATTACCGATTTTTGAAGGACACTCAATGATATATAGAGGGTGTCCGCTAAATAATGGTACACAGAAAAACCACAGATTCACTTTGCCAAAATAATAAGGTGTATACAAACATACCTATATTAAAAAGGTCATAAAATGGAGGATACAGAGTGTCAAAGTAAAAAAATACAATAATTTATTTTAATAATATTGAATATTTTAAATATTTTAAACGAACTCGGTATCCAAGGGTTTTTGGAATAAGTTATTTAGATCTAATAATAATTTTTATATGTAACCTAGAGGTCAGTTTTAACTTTACTTTTATTTCTTTTTTAAACGTCCTCAAAAACGAAGTATCAGCCATAACCACAACTGTCTCATATTAGACGGATGATTTAAGTATTCTTCGTAATACAGTGAAACCTGTCCTTGCGGACACCTCTATTACGCGGACGCCTCCTTTATGCGGTCAACTTTTCTTTTTCTCATGTAAAAATTAACTCCCATAACCGGACACTCTAATAACCGGACGCGGACAATTCGTTTCGTTTAAAAAGAAAATTGAGATCTCCTTTAACCGGACGCGAACCTCTAACAACGGGACTTAGTAATAAAAATACATAATTTTTTATATTATGTATTGGCATATTGGCGACACTGCTGTATGAGCCGGGAAGGGAAGTACTTTTTTCCCGGGAATTTACCGTTTTGATACATGTACGAACTGAGGGAGGAGGAAACAACTTGTTAGTTTGCGTAAATAAAAGGAAGTTATTAACACTGCAGAAAAAGCACATTTATCAGCACAGAAACTCGCCGTGAAATTTAATATCGAAAAACTCAATTCTTAAGCATAAAAACAGCATCTTTTATTTAGAAAAGAAGTGTTTGCCCTATTAATGACCTTACTTTTATATTAAATCTTTATTTTCTCTTCTACCGATAACGAAGCGTCAAGTAAAAAGTATCAAATCTCTGTATTGGTAGCCGCTACTGGCTACTTTCTGGTAAAAAGCGTTTTTAAATAAGTTTATATACATTAGAAACGCTCCGCTGATAATATTTGTTCATTTCGAGCGGCCGTGGCAGGGCTTTTTGCTCACATATATTGCAGCCGCCTGATTTAAAAATAAAAATTATTTTATGCTACGATAAAAATCAAAGGCAGCTCACAACACTCTTCTGTTTCCGCTGGCACTGACACTGGGTATCATAGCCATAGCCTTGAATAGAGAATCACAAAGTTCCATTTTTAAACACAAGCCTTCTGGGCTAGTTATGTCGCCAAGTATCTCTTGACTCTTATCAGGAAAGAAGATATTTTTATCTTAAATATGTTTTAAGTTAATTTTATCCACATATTTATACAGGATGTCCAGTAATTCTACCGAAAAAACAGTGGTGATTTTCTAACAACAAATAAATAAAATACCTCACATAAACATTATGTCCTAAACGTCCTATTTTTGGAACTACGTGTTTTAAAAATGAAAGAAAATAATCTTTATATGCATGAATGGATTTTCTTTTGATGTACAAGAAAACGCTAAATTTTTATAAGCATATTTTATAAAGAACTTTGGTACTGAAAAATATTTTTAGGAAAAAATCGTACGCCAATGCATTTCCTTATTTTTTTTTATTTTTTATTTTTTTTTAACAAATTCTTTGTATTTATTTACGCAAAACCGTACATCAACTAAAAAAAATAAGAGTTCAAACTTTTTAAAAGTAAACCAGAATTTAAAAAATTATTTTTATTTAAAGAATGGTGTAGACTGCGATTCAGCTGAGAAGAAGCCACGCGGTCAGCAGTTTTGTCTTTTACTTTTTTTATTATTTTCCTTTTTGTTGCTCGCACACTATTTAAACGACGCGATTAGAAAGAAATAGTTGATTGCCGTCTATATTTTTATGACGCCTCTGGCTTCTTCCCAGCTGAATTGTACTTTACAACATTTGTCTCCGATAATATTTACCATAAATAGCTCACGGATAAAAATTAATATTTTTGTATCATACAATAAAAATGTTCTTTAATTCTTAGTCCCAAATTTCTTAAGAATATTTAGACTGGTATCAAAGTTATTTTTAAAAAGATTATCTTTCTTAAGTTTTAACCATCCGTAGTTCCAAAAGAGGGATGTTTGTACTATTGTCGAAAGCTCCTATGAGATCTGTCGTTTCTCGTTGGTAAGGTAAAAACAAAATTTTAATAGTCATAAATATTTTTGCCTTTTTCCTTCTTTCTTAAAGTTTGTATGTAGACTGGGAACCTCATAAACCTAATGATATTGTCTTCCCCTCCTAACCTTATTTTTAACCCTTGCATTAATAAACTGCATTTTATTTAACTCAAGACACCAAAGGTACGTTAGTACTAAGGCTTTACGCTTGCCGGTACTGCCCCAGGACAAAAACATGACAATATTGATGATTTTAGCTCTTTGCCCCACTAATCTAGGCTAGATTACCAATTTGTCTCAGCTATTAGCAACACAAATAGCCGTACTAATAAAAACCTAGTTTTATTGTATTAAAAATAATCCGGAAAATGATTCACTTAACACTTACACAAATTCACTGCCACCGCAATTACCAGAACCAAAATCGTATTAGTCTTTTTCATGGTCACCGACCCGTTTGTATGTGTCTTGCAAAATAATAATTCCCCAACTAACTTATGAATCTTGATATCCCACCTATTTATATGGTATTCAAATAACAAGTTACAAGACTGGTCTCAAATCTGATACCAGTCGGAGATTCCTAAATTTTTTCCAATATTCACATATTAAGTTAGCAGGATATGTGGTTCGAAGAAGAAAAAGGCCAATGCCAAAACATTATGATTCATTCATATGAAATAACCAGAGTAAAAAAAATCGGTAATTATTTACTTATCGGACACCACGCTGATTTTGATGATTTCTGGCTTACCGGGGTTTTTGTGGCCCTTATAACGAATCTAAGAAAAATTTTTGTAGGCAACGTTTCGTTCTCGAAATATTTTTAATATTAAACTTGAATAGGAAACTAACCTAAACTCACCATATTTCCTCATTCTTTTTGCACGCAATTTTTGAGTGTTTCACTAAATTTGCCCTTTCTATTTACCCATTTTTTCCATAAAATTGCAAAACTTTACTTCACTGCGATTAATAATAAAGCGTAAAGCTTTGCAATTTTGTGGGAAAAAGGGGTAAAATAAATAGAAAAATGGGTTTTTAAGAGGTGAAAATCAAACATTAAGTGCCAATTTAGCTTTAAATCGAAAATGGTTTGCAAAAGAAGGGAATTGACAGGGTGTTCGAAAAGGTAAGGTCAAAAATGATGGTGGTAATAGAGTTAGCCAAAATAATTTTAATACATCATATAAAAATAAGTTCTATCACGATCTGTCGGAGATATTGACCTTTAAAGTTAAAATAAAAAAACCTATTTTAATTATATCTTTAAAACTGTTGCCACAGTTCCAATAATAATTTTATGGAAAAAATTGCTGGTTCTCTGGATCTAAAATGCGATTTAATAAAAAACGGTCAAAGATATTGATTCAAATAAAGTATACAGTTGTTATCGTTGTACAAAAATAATAAAGGTAACAAAAGGTCAAAACAAAATTTTAAATTTGTGTTAAAAATGCAAACATTAAATGAAAAAATCGTCTTACCCTGTATAATTCCGACTTGCTTGCCGTTTACCTGTGAAAGAAAGTATTATTATAGGGTTATTTAGTTGCCTAAATATCATTGGTGCTGTGGCAACAGTTCCAAAGTTATAATTAAAATGTGTTTTTATTCTTACTTTGAACTCTTTATTGAATCGGCAGAAAACTTTTTTATATGAAGTACTTACATTATTAGGCTCACTCTATCACCCCTTTCATTTATGATATAACCTTTTCAGAAACCCTGTATAGTAAAAATAAGGTAAATTTGCTTTTCAACTTTGATAATGGACTTGATCACAAAACGTTGCTGACTAAAATTCTTTTAAATTCGTTATCAGCGTGCCAAAAAACCCTCTTAAGCCTAAAATTGTCAAAATCGGATAAGTAAACAATTACCAAAAAATCTTATAAATCTAATAACAGGACCGTGCAATTAAAAACGTTAATCAAGGTGTCTTTTATTGACAGCCTTATCTGCCCCAAATCAAGAATGGGTAATTGAAAGAATTTGTAGACATACTTGCTGGAAAATATTTAAAAAATGTATAGTAAGCACCCAAAATTTATCACCCCTTTCTAAAAGCTAGACTAAGAGACTAGAAAATTATTCTCATGGATTTTTTGTCGAATCGTGTTTAGAATATAATGCTGAATATGACGATACATGATGCCAGCTTGTATTTTGGTAAGAATGTTTTTAAACCGCAATTTTTAAACAATCAAGAAAAAAGTTTTGCATCAAATAAAATGGTATTTAATTTTTCAACCGAAGACGACTCTTTAATTGTAAAAATGACTATTTATCAAGTAATAATTATTTAAACAATTAAAAATAAGCAATTAGGCCCAACTTTACTGTTTAAATTATGTATGACGATATAAAA
>JACEGR010004597.1:0-85203 GCA_014170235.1 Listronotus bonariensis
TTTTTATAAAGTAAGATATAAAATAAAAATAAAGTAGCTAAAGTTGTCACAAACCGGAGGATCATTAAAAAGCTCATGTAAACCGGTTTAATTGCTTTAATTAAATTGCTGAAATTTTTGGCCTCTCATTTCAAATATACCTGTTACTCCAAAACGTATTTGGACATAATATATTTTAAACAATTATCCGACATTACACTACAACAAATAAAGCATAACACAATATTGAATACTCCTTAAGATCAACTGAACACATTTACAACACACTCATTAAAAAAACAATACAAACGCTATAAAAAATATTACCGATTATTGATATAAGCCCTACCCTATATCCCCAAAGTATTAAGGCAAATAGGAAAAAATGAAATATCATATTTTTATAAGTAATACTTGGTTGAAAAACCCCTTGACTCTATAACACATTTAAGTCTAATTGGCATGGATTTACCTAATTTTTAGTTATCTTTAGTAATTTTATTTCATACTTTTGAGACTTGGTAAATCAAGTATTTTTTATATTATGTTTTTAAAGTTAAAGATACATACAGAAAAAAGTCCACACGTCTACGATATTATAGAGTAGCCAAATACATATGCTTGTCCATAATTCCAAAAATGCGGCAGGGTAATCCTACCCCATTAGCTGCAAAACATCCCCAAATAGTATAGATATTTAGACGTTTAAAAAACAAATTTACCTTAAAGTGCGTTAATTGGGTTTAGAAAATAATTATGTTTTTCTTTAAAACAACGACTCAAAGTATAAATTGAAAATAGTTAGATTATATGACTAATTTATATCACAGCCCAACAAAAAAAAAATGAAATTTCATACACCAAAATCAAACATATGTACACCCATGTATTTTTTGACGCTAAATCCGAATCTGAGCTCAGAAATGGCCCTACACGTCTAAAATTGGTCCCAAGGGCCCCAAAGCCTTGAAATACGGTTTCCGGGTAAGGGCGGGGTCGAGGGTGCATTCTGAAGCCAAAGCTGGATTTGTGCTCGATAGGTCTACGGCTAACTGAAATTTTCTATTTGGGCCGGGAAAATGACCCCGTCGTATCCCGGAAACCATATTTCAGGGCTTTAGAGGTCCTTAGGGCCAACTTCAGACGTGTGGGGTCATTTCTAAGCTCAGATTTGTATTAGGCCTTGAAATATACATGGGAATACATACAGTGTATTTCTTTAATATTCCCCACCCCTTCATTTTTTTGACGGATATATTTAAGAAAGTGAAACTTCTGGATATGAAATTAATGCATAATTACTATATTTTAAAGTAAAATTGACAGATGAAAATTTTTAGATGGCGTCTGGGCGCCACCTTGGAAAAAAAAATAAAGGGAGAGAGGAGTCTTGTGACACATTATTTTAATGCTCCTGACGAGTACGTTATAACCCTAAAATATAAAGTCTATAACTTCACCTAATACAAAATGGCGGTACTTACAAATTTACCTAAATACCTTATTTGGATGGCCATATTTTAAAACTAATAAAGTAAGATTTACTTAATGTGGTATTTTCTTAAAGCTCTTTTAAAGATCTTTTTAATGGTAATATAATACACAGGGTGCTTTATTATTAAAATAAATACTTTTTATTTTCTACCCTGTATATTATTATTGGTATCACCATTTTACAGATCTTTTTAAAAACTTTAAGAAAACAGCACATTACGTACATCTAACTTTATTGATTTTGGAAATTTGGCCATCCAAATCAGGCATTTAGGTAATTTTTAAAGTGCTGCCAGTTTGTATAAGATAAAGGTGTTGACCTTATATTTTAGGGTTATAAAAGTACATGTCAAGAAAGCTCTTGTATGTTTTAAAGCTAAAATGATGTGCTACAAGAGCTTTCTTTTCATTTAACTTTTTTTGGCGCCTAGCCGCCATCTTCAAATTTTTATTTGTGAATTTTTCCCTTAAATAATAGATTTACTTTTTAAAACTAATCCGAAGAATATTAAACAAATGCACTGTGTGACTGATTTTTGTGTATAAACTTTCATTTTTTTGTGGGGCTGTGTAATACACTCAAAGCCATATATACCTCCTTAGTAAATTATTAAATACTTTAAAAACCTAATATAAAAAATAGACAAAACTTTATTAAATTAGCTCTAAAACTATGAAAGGGAATTACTAAAGATGTAACTACAAAAATAGTTAAATCTGTGCTAAATAGATTTTGGAATATATTTAGAAAAAGGAGGTTTTTCAACCTCAAAAATATAATTTTGCATTTTTCTTTTTTGTTTGTCCAAATATTGAATTTGTATTGTTTTTTCAATAAATGTGTTGTAAGTGTGTTCGGTTGTTGTTAAGGAATATTTATACATAATATTGTGTCATATGTTTTATTTGTTATAGTAAAATATCAGATAAAAGTTAAATCTTTGCAAGTCGATCGTAAATGCCATAAATTAAACTCAGTGCACGGAACGTTTGGCGAACCGAACACTGATTTTGATAATAAGTTTTAAGGATTTCTACGCGTTGTTCAAACGTCTAGCGTTCTACAGTAAAATGTCACTAATGCCTAAGTACTCTATACTTTTAGGAGTATTTGTAGATTATTTAGGGGATTGCCCTGATCGCGTTAAGTGGTGTTTTTGTTAAGCACTTCCGTCCCCAGTGACCTTTGTAAAACGTCGGTTTAGGCTGCTGTGCCAGCACCAGTTCCAGTGCCCTTTGTGAAGCGATATAAAACGTCGCCCATGGTACGCCGTGTGAAAGAAAATGATAAAGGCGTCCCGTTCCCCGCAGAAGAAATGTGTGTTAAATTACAAAGACGGGAAAGAAATGTGTTGCGTAGCATAGCCGCAAGAAGCTAGCAGAGTTGCTAAGAGAGCTCAAAAGATTAGGTATATCTTTGGTTTTGCAAAATATGGCTAAATGGTGTTAGCCAGAGTTGATAGAAATGAATATGAAAAAATGGTAAAGTAATTTTCGTTGAAGCTGTTGTTTTTGCGTCGTACAGGCGAAGATTAAATATAAGGTGTATCTTCAGTTATGAGAAATTTGACTAAACCGTATTGGCCAGAGTTGTTGATGAAGAATATGAAAAAATGGTAAAGTAATTTCCGTAAAAGTTGTTGTTGTTGCGTCGTGAAGGCAAATAATGTTAGAAGCAGCATGAGGCTGTATTAGCACTGGATGCCGCAGCTTTAGTATAGGAAAGAGCCCTAAAGTCTTGAATAGTGGGGTACACGAAAATTTAGCGGCCCTCAGAAAGCTCAGGATATGGGTAAATTGGCACGAGGCTGCAGTAACCGGATGTTGAAAAAGAAAATGGGAATTACAGGAAGATTGTGGTGAATAGAGAGGAGGTACGAGACAAATTGCCCATGAAACGCCCCGGTAAGATGGATAGACAGGCCAGTTGGACACACGACAATGTAAGAAAGGAAGATCAATTAAGGACATTTTGAAATTTGTAAAGTGTTTAGGTTAATATGTAATGTTTTTAATTAACGGTACTTTTTTTTGTTCTTTACTTAGTAACAAAAAAAATATTATAATTGAATCAATATGTAGAGAAAAGAAGCCTTACAGTAAAATTTGATACCTCTTTTCATAACCCACCATATATTTAATAATATGTTCTGAAAGATTCATTGTTTTGATGACACATAAAATATATGGACAAGGTCGAGAAAATGAGTGATAATGCAGAGCTAGCCAGTTACAAATAACACATATTTTGTTTAAGTTAGGCGTATAGTACATAATATGTAGTACACCTAATGAGTAAATCAGAATTTATGTCTGCACAACAAAATTAGGCCACTTTTTGGTTTCAAAAATATTTTAACCCTTAAAATTTTATTTTATTAAAAGTACCTATTTAAAGACAAACTCAAATTTATTAAGGTTTCTTGGCAATTAGGCAAAAATCTTATTTAAATTAATTATTTTCAGGGCAAAACATTCTTTTAAAATTTCAAATGGAGACATAATTTTAAGTCTAACCTTAACCTAATTACTTCTTTAAAAAACACATGTACTTTTTTTTTTATTTTTAAGAAGGAAATAATTATTTTGGATAAAATTCATTTTTAATTTTTTTTTTAAAGTTTGCATAAAGGTTAAGATTATTTACGGTAAATATAAATTATATAATTAACATAACACATAATTTAAGGTTTTTAAATATTTGTAAATCATATGGAACTATCGATTTTCGGTAAAATTTTTAAACTTTTTAGGGGTTAAAAAAACAAACTGTATGCATATTTATCATATTATTATGCCCCTTTTAGGAAAGGGGCATATGAGAACACTCAATATAAAAAGTATACATTTTGGGAATTACAAAAAAGTGCACATTTTAATTAGTTAACATTGATATTTTTGCTAAATTAAAATTATAAAGTAATAATAAAAACTAAACAATTTTTTGGGTTTCTCTCTTATAATAATAAAACATAAACAATGTCGACCGTGTAGAACTGTAAAAACAAAGACCAACCAATTTAATATTTAGACACAACACAATTTGGAAAATGAGGCAGTAGAAACCTGACTCCAGAAATACTGGGTGTAGGGTAGTAAAAGTAAAGTCAAGTAAAACATTAAAGTTCTAGTTAAGACCGTACGAGCTTGCTCTGGTTTGGGGGATGCCCGTACCATATTTACTAAGTTAAGTTAGTTTGTTTAAAAAATACCAAGATGGTTTCATATGGTAGATTTCCTTCAGTGACGTAAAACAGCCTTATGTATTTAATATTCAAACACCATACGTCACAATATAAATAAACATACATAGTTTCATGTGTTTACTTTAAATAAGTTTTGAATTATGGGGGGTTTAAAAGTGGCACCAAGTGGTTCGTGTTATATTACACGCGGCGCTGTAGCCAATTTCTTTGCTTGAACTTGGCATAAAAGGCTACCGCGTGACTAGATGTGTGTCAAACACATTTAACAAAATCGTATACGATTATATTTCCGTTTTTGACAATCGTGTTTGACAAAAAATGGATTGTATGCCGGTTAATTAAGTTGTAATTTGTGGCCGAATTATATTAGGTATCCAAAGTAAATGTATGTTCTTTATTGGCTGAGCGGATTTTTTTATTTGATAATATTTATTTGGTACACGCCAAAATGCGGGCAGCTTTGATCCTGGTCCCAGGGTATAGCGAGCAATCCCTGCTTACCTCTATTGGCCCCTATAAATTGACTGGTGATCTAAAACAAAATAAAGAAAAAGCAAACAAAACAAAATAATAAAAAATCGACGGTTGCAAGTCTGCCATCGTCATTATCATTAAATTAAAATAAACATATAAAATTAAAAAAAAACTGATAAATAGGTTTATATTCTTTCCTATTTGCAATTTCTCAAAAAATTTTATTGCTTTAAAAAATTGGTGCCAGATTCCAAACTATACTAGCAGTGGTCAGTTTTATTAAATATCCAAAAATATATAAGGTAAGCTAAAGAATCTAAAAATTGCTTAAGAGTAACGTAGCCTAATTTAAAAAATTTAAACAATATGTAAAATAAAAAGTTCTTTGAAATTAAAAATTATAGCTAAATACCAGATCATGGCCCCATGTTCATTTTTTTTTGTTTGAAAAAATTTGATATCAAACACTCTCTTTTAAATTTGAATTATTACTTTTTTAAAGTAGTTGCGCACTAGCTTAAAAAGATAAAAGCCTTTTTGTAAACTTTAAATAAAAATATATATTTTTAATTTAACCGCCAACTTTTAGTTTGTTGCAAAGGTATTTACCAATGCAAGCAAATTATCTGTAGAATTTTAGTAAGTTTTTAATAAACTCTGATATTAGGTGTAAAAATTTTTGTTTTTAGAATTTTCAAACAAATAATATCTTTAACTGTTGCCTGGCAAAAGTTCTTCTTTTATATTTTACCTTTATAAAACATTTTTTAAACCTTTGGCATAAAAATGAACAACTTTTAATGACTACCCCTAAGAGACATCAAAAGAACGCCATTATATTCGATTAACAAATTTAATTGAAAGCCATTTGGCGTCCAATTTTAATTTAAATTTTTACCAAAGGAAAGTCATTAGGATCCCTTGGTAGTAATTTGGTCTTATAAATTTGTATGAAGTCAAATTACTTTTTTCTTTATATCCCCAAAAATTTCAGTATTTCAACTGGAACTTTTCATTGAATCCAAAAAATAAATTTTAGTTTATTTTTCGTTTACCTCGCTAACAACAATCTATAGCATAGTGGAAAGGTGGTTATGTTTCTTGACAATAAAAAAATTAAATATGGTAAACCACTTATAAAAAAATTACAACAGTCTAAAATAATGCATCACCTATTTTATTTTATTCGTTATTCTGGGGGTGTTGTAATGTTTTTTTAATTTGTTTCTTTCCGTTAGGGTTATATTTTGGGTCCACTTTTGTATGCCGTTTTTACTTTAATTTTATTTAACTCTCTTTAATACTGCAACTACCACTTTTACGCAGATGATACCCTAATATATTATTCTTTTTATGAACCGGACATTATTGCTGCCGAAGAGGTCATACACATCGATTTAAAAATATTGTCTAAATTGGCTTCTTCTTCCTAAACTTAGTCCTAACAAATCTATAGTTGTTTTATTTGGAAATGAAATGATCATGTGACTGCAAAATTAAGAATTGCATATGGAAAATTATTTCTAATTTATGGTAACGGGCATTACCAAGATACCCGTGAGCTACTCTGTGATGCTACTGTATTGTCTCAGTTTATTAATTGTAGCATAGCGCTGTATATAACCCTCTTTGGACAGGGTAAAACGTAATAGAATACAAAAATTTTATAACTCATGCTTATAATTTAAACCTTTAAAGAGGATATTTTTTGATTATACCATAACATATATATATTTATTGTAAGAAAATGTTTAAACGATCATTTTTTCACAATATAACCTACTACATTAATTCTTTAGAGAACTTCAAAATTAATGTGTCCGTTAAACATTTAATAATTTTAAGGTAAAAAACTTTTTAAAACAAGCGTTTATTTAAATGTACCAAAACAAATAAAATACACTTTTTCTTTATAACTTTACCTTTTAATATTAACATAATATAACCTCATTACACAAAGTATATAATCTAAATGCTTGTCGCAAGACTTAAGTACTTGTGCTTACTCAGTTTAAAGTAGATAAGGATATTTAATTTATTTGTTTATCTACACAGGTAAATCTCGTAACAGCTTTAAGATTATATAATTTGTGTATTAAGGGTGTATGTTAATAATAAAAGTTATCAAAATATTAAATATAAATAAAAATTTAAAAAAATAAATTAAAGCTTGTTTTCAAAAGTTTTTTACCTTGAAATAATTTTTTATTTTTTAGTTATTGCTGGACATTTTTCCCAGTTCGTTTATCTTATTAAACGCATTATTGTTACAAGGTTTGCCGGTTAATTTTGAACAGTCTAACTATAGTACAAACAGGTATTTGTATGCGAGTCCGAGTCCACCAAAATTCAGACGAATTGCAGCAAAGACGCTTAGCTCTTATCGTATTCTTAGCAAGTCCTTTCATTTGATACCCATCCTATACAATAGGTGGGCCGAAAAATTTTTTTTTGAAATATCTACTGCGTAGTGAAAAATCTGTGTTTGGACAAAAGAATAGTGTACTTAAAAATTAGATTTTTTGAAAAAATTTTAGCCGCGCCCCTGGGAGCTACAACGGGTCAAATTTTTATATACATGTATTCAGGTGGCGGTAGGGGGAAAATAAAAAGAAACAACTTTTTAACACAAAAATATAAACAAAAACATTTAAAAAAATTTAACCGCGCCCCTGTGCATTTGTTTTATTCGATTATGACGTCACACACTACAGCGAGGAGGAGGTGTTATAAGGCAACTTGAGACATATTTAAAAAGGCCACTCCAATGGAGTATATGTCTCTTACATGCCAACGAGTTACCTTTAAGGCATTTGTTGCACTCCTTAGATGGCAGCACAAAAGGACCATACACTTTCTCAGGACCAATAGGTTCACAGCTTGCGGACTGTGAAAAGCTTCCTATTGTTTCATTTAAATCTATTAATTTTGATCTACCACAAATAGCACCAGAAGATCTTAGCACAGATCAACAATATTTATTGGCAGTTTCTGAAGCAATAAAAAATGGAACATGTTCACAAAGTCTGGCTTCCAAAAATCCAGGAAAGATGAGCCATGCACGATGGCTAACTACCGCAAGTCGGATTTTGCGGCTCTATATTTCGACAAAAGTACCAAGTAAAAATTTTATTTTACTTGTTGAATTTATTTTAAAAGTATATGTGTGTTCGTGGTTTTCAATTAAATCAAGACCTGAAGTTAAACACGAAGCAAAACATTTATTTAACATGATACGACTCTCTAGATCGTTTCCCGAAAATGTCAAAGGTATTATCGACAAAGTCATAGCAGGAAATGCTTATTTTGCGCATCCAGAAAATATTTTAATTGCAATGCTAGCAAATGAAAGACCACACATAAGAGAGCTTACTGCAAGACGAATCTTAAAAGCAAGACAAAATAAAGCTGGTGCCGAAATTAGATTTTTTAAATTGCCAGAGGTAAACTTTGATGCCGGTGATAACATCGATCTTATTAATTGGACTAATACTTATATTACTGAACCTCCTTTAACAAGACATATGTCGGACGAAGACTTTTATTTAATTATTAACAATAAGGAAGTTCTTAATTTTAACAAATATCCTGCTCACACACAGGCAGTTGAAAGAACTGTGAAAATAATAACAGAGGCGTCAGCTACAGTTTGTGGGCCTCAGTCACGGGATGGTTTTATAAAGGCAAGGCTAGAGGTTAGAGCGAAGTTACCATCTTTTGAAAATAAGGGAGAGTATTATGGTACCAAGTTAAAAAATAAAAATAAGATCAGAAAAACAGTGTGATATCGATAAAACTAGAATTTAAAGAGTTGGTGGAGGAGAGGGTGGGCGGAGCTCTAGGTGCGGCCACCTCCTCGTGGTGAGTTCTGGGTTGACTAAACGTTTAAAATACGCATTTATATTCACATTTAATATTCTTTTAAATATTTACTCAAGCGAAGAGCTGCACATTTATTTTAGAATTAAATACGTTTTTTTATATAAATCATGTTTTTTTAAAGGCGTATGGGCGCGGTTAAAAATTAAATTAAAGTGCTCCTTTTTTTGGGAGCTTTAATATAATTCTAAAATGATATTTTTTACTACCGGGGAAATGTATTGCATTCATTTATTTATATAACCTATTCGTTTATATAAGGCATATTTTTTTTTAAATGCACCCTTTTGGGCCACAGGGGCGCGGCTAAATATTGACCAATTTCGTTCATATTTCTTCCTTGAACAACTTTCTACCCAACACAAGTTTTCCTCACTACCCCCAAAGAATTTTGAAAAAATTTTTTTGGCCTTTTTCGGCCCAACCTCTGTAGAAGTGCAATAAAACTAACTATTTCGCCATGTTGAATTTAGAATGACGTAACTTTATTTTTCAAGTTACTCTCAGCAAGCTCTCTCGTTTAATACCCACATTGTAAAAGTGTATTAAACTTAACTAGTACGCCATCTTAAGTGTCCCGTTATGTTGGATTTAGAATGACGTCACTATATTTTTTAAGTTACTCTCAGCAAGCTCATTTATCTGATACTCATATAGTAAAAGTGCATAAAAATAACTAGTACGCCATTTTAAGAAGTCTGTCATATTGGATTTGGGGTAACGTAACTTCATGTTATGAGTTACTTTCAGCAAGCCCTTTTATTTGATACCTATATTGTTGGATTGCATTAAAAATAACTAGTTTGCCATTTTAAAAGTCCGCCATATTGGATTAAAAGTGACGTTGCGCGCTTGCAAGGACCGATTTTTTTCCTCTTTAGTATTCATGAATACCCAATCCTGGTATTCGTGAACGCTGTACACAAAAAAAAAAGTTTTAACCTAAGCCTAATATATTCAGTTTGGCGCTTATATATGTACGAATAGGAGCAACTGTATGTAGTGATAAGATTAATTATAAATATATTTTAAAAGGAACTACATTCAATACTTGCTTTGATGCATCGCTTAAAGTCAAAGCACAAGTATTTTTGAGTTACCCTCAGCAAACCCTTTCATTTAATACCCATATTGTGGGGGTGCATTAAAAATAACTGTTCCGCCATCTTGGGTGTTCCGCCATGTTAGATTTAGAATGACGTTACATAGCTAAGCATGCATTGTCATCCAAACTAGACGTGTGTACACAATTTCAGCTCAATCAATTGAAGGCAAATGCTTCAAAATTGAGTTGCAAGATTTGACCTGTACATACATACATACATACACACATAGATCTATACATACATTGCAAGTTAAATAAAAGCTTGTAAAAACCAGCTCTTTCGTTTGCAGTAGCATTGGCTTTGTGCAGGTTCTTCTTTTTTTTTGTATTACTCACCCCTTATCCTTTTTCCTTTTTCTTAGTATCTAACCTAAATCTTTTTTTAGCATTGTTTACCATTTTTGTAATTGTTTTTTATACTGTGCATTGTACCTGCATTATATATTGTAATATGTTTTAAACAATAAATGTATTATTATTAATATTATTATTGCTTTAACCAAAGGTGATATACGAATTTATTTAAGTAGCAATACAAATAACAATTTTTAATAAGTGGTATTTTGTGGTGTTTTTCGATGAATCTAGTGTCTGACTTATAATGCATGATAAGCGACAACGGATTAAAAGTCTTCGCAGAGAAACTTTTCCTTACATTGACTATTTATTTTTGTTACCTGTAGCGTAGCTACTATTGGGCTACGCGGAGCAGTGCCCCGGGCTTGCAAGGTTTATGGTTAAGAGGGCCCCTCGGGCCTAGGACTAAAATACTAAGAAAAAATGGGTTTAAGAATAAAAATTAAACTTTTTTTTGTTCTCAAAATATTTTGGCATGGTCACCATATGGATATGTAAACAAAAGTTTTAAAAGTTGCTTCTTTTTAATAAGTAATGCCTTTTTTTGTTTTTTTGCTCTTTTATTTCTTTTCTTACTCTTTGATATTTTTGGGGTCCTACTGTTTTTTGTCCTAGGGCCCCTGCTAACCTAGCTACGCCACTGTTTGTTGCATTTAATTGGGCGGGTCAAATTTAGCAAGTATTTAATATTTCTAAATTATTTCTTAATTAGTTGCTTATTTATTAAATACTATACTTACAGCAAAAAATGTGTAAGCGCCTAAATATCTTTAAAACCGGTAATGCTATGTTTACAAAGTCTGGTATTTGGGAGTTTTTGGGCGTGACTAATTGATCAATGACATCGGTATTGTTCCTTATTTTTTATTGAAAATAAGATGTTGTCATATCTTGGCAACTTATAACGATTGAATTTCGAAAATTCGAAAGGGAGGAATAATCCTAAAGATGGCACGCACATTTTATTACCATCAAATCCTATGATGCAATCCATTTAAAATACCAACAATATTACGTGTAGCGCAAAGCTGCACAATCTGGCAACAATGACTATATCACTATTCAATTCTACTTGCCTAAAAGCTTTTAAATATATAAACGCAATTACAATATGTAAACGTAGCACCACTTGATTTGGGTCAATCAGGTGGTTCGTAGGCCAATTTCACTTAAAGCCTATTTTTGCCAGGTTTACAAATATTTGAGTGAATTTGTACTTTTTTTTTTAAATGTGGTGTTTTAATATTTCAGGCAATAGTAATAATTTTTGTTCTTACTATAAACGCATTAGTCCAGAACAGAACCATACAATACAGTTTCCAAAGCTAAGGAAAAAAAAATTTGCCATCTCATGTGTCTTTTTTAAATCTAAGAAAATACTGTAAAATACTAAAGATTTAAATAAAAAATTATCTGTATGTTTTTATAAAAATAATTTTTTTAAATTTTCATAACCATGAAAATTACATTTTTCACCCAAAAATCTAAATAAAACAATTAACAAATAATAAAAATAACACAAATGAATATGCAAACAGTTAAATAAAATAATTCTAACAAATATAAAATTCACTGTAATGAACCTAAAAACAATTATACTCTCTATAAAAATCGCCTAAAAAGAAGCAGGCTAAAAACTAGTCAAAGAAGAACTTAATTTAGAACATTTATCAAAAACTGGATTAATCAAGATTCTTGTTGCTGATCACAAACGATTAATAATTTATAAAAAGTGTACTTTACTTTAGTAAAAATTAAAAATACTTTGTTTAAGTTTTTTTAGCATATTATGCAGACCTAAAGGGTAAAATATTATACCTAAGTTAATTTTGCATAAAATATTAATAACTATTTCAAGTAAAGTTTTAAAATAGTTTAATTTTGCAACTGTTTAAAACTACGTATTAAAAGCCTGGGTTATATTTAAAGTTTAAATAGTGGTTTTGTCTAAAATTTATTATAACTAAACTAAAATCAAATATAAATTTTGCCCTCTGTAGCAAAAGTTTTACTTTTTTCGATATTTAAATATTGTAATTTAGTTTAAAGTTTCCTAATGCAGGGCTTTTATAAAAAAGTAAAATTAAATGAAACATTACGCAGCAAATTTTAGTTTATTTTTTACCCAAGTAAACTAAAAAGTAATATATAAACATTTCGTTAAAAATATGTTGTACTATTACTTTTTTAGTATTTAGTAATTAGAGACATTAAATAGGTTAAGTACGGACATACCCTATACATGGGGTAGCCCGTATCGAACCTAACCAGAACTTTGCACTCTTTTAGTAACAACTTCTAGACAAGGGGCAAATTAAGAGACGTATAGCGAGTGCAAGGAAACAAAACTCAGATCTTTCACACAGGCTGTGTGTGTATCCACATGTTAAGACGCATGTGTCGCGACCAAGAGCCTCGAAAAATGCCTAGTACTCGAACAAAACAATTGGTAATATTAAACTGAAGTTTTTAATCTAAGGCTGTGTTTATGCTGCGCGTTTCGATCGAAGCAGCCTAATATACCAGTTACGTAAAGGTGCTTTTGTCAAGGCTTGCTGCTTTACTTGCTCCAAACCGCTCTAACATAAACACAGATGTTACTGAAGAGGATTTTTTGTTTTATTATCTGGTAAAAAGAAATTTAAATCATCTTATAAGTATCTTTTATATAAGAAAAAAATATAAAAAAATACACAGTAAGCTCAGAATCTGATAATTAAATATTAAACTTAAAACAAGACGCGCGCGACAAGCGAAACTGCCACTACTACAAAAGTGCTTGAGTAGACGCGACTCGCGCCACGTCGTGTTGCTACTAATTTGGGCTGTATAATTTAATTCCATTACGTTAGGAAATGGTGCAAATTTAAGCGCGTGCATTGCCTGCTGCACAACACAGCACATCGCGTATTTTTGTAACTTAATAAAGTCAAATTAAAAAAACAATTTGACCCGTAACATGAAGTGGCGCGAGTCGCAGGTCATATTAAAATATACAGGTTTTGTTACTGTTTTATTTACCAGTTAACTTTTTTTTCTTTGGATAAACCACATACGCTGCAATTAGAAGTTTGTTCACAGGGAGAGGAGAGAGAAGAAAGATATACTGTCGCGAATAGTAGGTTCCACATTCTAAAAACTCCAGACAGAAAAAAACAAAGTTGATAGCTGAATAGTTTGGGTCTTATCCAGTTGGACAGCATAATAAATGCACCATGTGGATTTCTTTGTTTGTAGTTGCAAGTAAAGGGACTATACTAGACAATTATCCGGAGAAGAAGCCGTAAAAGTACCTAATAAAGGAAGTAAGATGTTTTTTCTTGTAAATATTATACTTAAAACAATACATAGGTTGTTTTCCTTTTATTTACGATTTTGCCTTGTGCCAATTTATTATTTTTTTAAAGAAATCATGTACAATTCTACACTGCTCTCCACACGGGGTGTGTAGTAAATTTAGCGACAAACTTTAAGGCGTTGACTCTACAACGTAACTTTGTACGAATATATGCCCTAAATGCCGTCTTTTTCGTACTACATGATGTTAAATTTTTTAAAAATAGTTGTTACTTTTTTATACAAGTTTAAATATAAAAAACTGCGAAATGTCTTCTATGCATAAAAAGACAATAACTGTTAAGGAACACTTAAATTTTTGATGATATGCTCTATATTGGTTAGGCGGATTTATTTATTGGATGGTCTTCTTGTTGGGTCCACGCCTAAAAGAATGGGACCGCTTCGGTCCTGGTCCCGGGGTATACGAGCTGACTCTGTTCAGCCCTATTTGACCCCTATGAACTAGCCGGTCGCCTAAAACAAAATAAAAGAAAAACCCTCCAAAAAACCAAAAAATTCTAATTAAAAAAAAAACTAATATTTAAATTAAAAATGATTAAAATTTTAGATTATTTTTGTATCATTCATTTCAGGCGTGTACCCAACAAGAAGACCTTCCAATACTTAAATTTTTATAAGTGTCTTCCGTAAAAGATTTACGATAAAAACAATTTTAAACAAAAAATGACACACTACTGTTTTTTTCAAGAATTAAAATGGTTTTTTGTTTAGTTTAGTACAAATTCATTTTTTTGTCTTTTTCTTTACTTTATGTACGGTTTCCGCGTTTATTATTTTATCTTTTAAAACAAACTAAATTTACCTAAATTAAAATTTGTCACCATCAGTGTTGCAAACTTTTTTATACAGGGTGTCCAAGAATATGTGGGCAATCTTTCGGATTCATATAAAACAAATAAAAATAATATTACAAGTTTATATAAAATAATTTCCTAATGCCCCTCTCACAAAGATATGTGCCCTTAAAGACGTCACTAAAAATCGTTTTTTTTTAATAACTACCCCTAAAATTGTGGTGTCCTTGTAAAACACTTGCCTTCCTTAGTTCGCCAGGGTCGGACTAACCCTTTCACAATATCTATAATTATTTTTACAATCTGTATAAAAAGGAAATTAAAATAAAAATTTTATTAGCCCAAACTCTTAGCTCAAAAAGGACCAATATTAATAAAGTGAAGCGTTTTCGAGAAAAACAACATTCTTAGTAATACTAAAAATTTTTGTTTGTCGGTTCGACATGGGCTTCCTCTTATTTTATGCATTTCTTGGCTTTAATTATTAAAGATTATGGGACCCTTGACATTGCTGCAATAATATTTTTTAGTTTCGTGAAAATAAAAAATAAAATAAAAAAATTTAAGTTAAAATTTTTTGTACCATTTTCAACAGAATAACTCATAGTTTTAGATCTCCCTACGAAATAAAAACTTGTGTTTTTGTGAAAAACGCTTTAATTTATTGACAACTTAAAGGAGCACCTTTGTTTGAGCTAGGGATTTAAGCTACCTAGAAATACCTGTTTCATATCTTTATTATACAGGGTGTAAAAATTAATAACACTATTGTGTTAGGGTTTTAGTCCCTAGAAAACTAATTATGGCAAACGTTTTACAAGCAAACAATTAAAGAGAGTCTTTACTAGTATTTATCATATTAAACAGATATTTCATTATGCCAAAGTATTATAAAAGTTTTTTATAAATTTGAGAGGTTGCCCACACATTCTTTGACACCCGTACATCAAATAAAAAAATAGACAATCAAGTTTGTTCCAAATTAACTAAGAATTAAGGATTTATTTTTATTTTAGAAAAATCAGTGGCAGATTTACATATTTGCCGCCCGTAGGCTATTAATTTTTGTTGTCCCTAATTATTGATACCTTAATTTACAATCTTATAGACGACCGTAAAAAATACGGCTTGTCTTCAAAAGTTTTACCAAATGGAAAACTTACTTATTATTTACTTTACGAAAAAAGTGCTTCTTTATAAAAAGTCCTGCTTGATGAGAAAATACTTTTTCACAAAAAATTGTGTATTGGATGTACTTATACTTGCACTTGGCTTATAAAAGATTTGTTTCCAAATTATAATACAGGGTATTTGCTAACTACGGTTTAAAACTTAATTTCTTATATCATTTATAAAAAAAAGTTTAAACATATGGTCGGAGGTGCTTCGTTTCTGAGTATTTTAAAAAGTATGTATTTTATAAACCAACTGCTTATTCGCCATTTTAATATCTTAAATGGTCCTTTTGGTTTTTTTTTGGTATTGCTTACCGTACTTATGAAAAAAAATTATTTAAAACCGGTCTGCGACTGACGATGTTAATTAGCTCTGAAGAAAAACCTTAGGCCAATGTGAGAAACTGCATAGCCATATCGGACAGTGTTCGATACATGCGACCTTGCAGAGCAAGGAAATTACAAACGATAAGGAGTTTTTCTCTATTATTTTTCTAAATCAAAACATAGTCTCAATTTTTGTACAGTGTAGTGTTTACTACAAATTGTGAAGTAATACAAAAAAGCAGTATAAAGGAAGCATTGAATTGTATTACCTGTTATAATAATGCATTTTGTAATTTACAATTATTGCTTGTGGTACTATTTTTTACAAAATTCAGTGGGTGATATTGCAAGTTTCCTAAATAACTTTATTTTGATTTGATACAATGTGGGCGTCTATTTTACATATAATGAAGCAATTTGTACAGGTGTCCGGATTTCGTTGCGGAGTTTTGCAGGGTATGTTTGATTATTGGCTAGAGATAGAGACTTGCGGTTTTCGCGAACTGTTGCTACTTTTTAATAAAACGAAAGATGACACTTAAAGATTTTTTATGGCTCTTTTGGTTTTGACATACAGGGACAATTTTTTTTTTTTTTTTTGAAGCCCATACCTCGGTTGCCTTCTTACGTACAAGAAAGGTAAAACTGGTGTATTTAGATTTTTATCGCTGCTAAAAATGTCTCTACAAAACAGCATTGTCCTGTTTTAAGTTAGCGTTTAAAAAGAAAATTTATGAAGCAATTAAGATAACTTGCTGTTCTTGGTTTATACTATTCTTGTTAAAAAGAAAAGAAAAGCCTTAGTGTTAACTTTATTATTTGAATTTCTGCATACAATATTTTTACGTAAAAAAATAAACAACTTTATGTTTAAAGCATATTTTATGGAAAATAAAATATAAGTACAAGATACCGCCTCGTATTTAGGTCCTAAGTTGTAGTTAGAGAGCCAGTGTAAGGCTACCTGTATGTATTTGACCAGACCTCAGAGATTGTGTGCAGTGAAGCTCCTATTCATATTATATATGCAGGATCACAAAGCCCGAGTTGGTGATTTTTTTTTTTGATACAGGGCGTTTTAAGAACAAATACATTTTTATCATAACTTTTACCCCTTCAGGGATGTCTACAAAATTTGGTACACATCTTTTAATTATTACTTTACATATTTTGCTGTAAAACTTTTGTTAAAAAAACTGCCAGTGGCGTTCAAACAAGGTTGGTATTGAATTTTTCAAGAAAAACATGATACGTCACTGCATTTTCTTTAAACCAATAGTATTTTTAAAATAATCATTCACTTGGGAGTTAATTTGCTCTCTTGATATTTTTCGTAGACAAACGGTTTCCTTAAAAAATAAAAACCATTTTAAAACACGGTATCTGTAAATTTTTATAGCGTTCTTATTTATTTTAGAGCAAAAATTTTAATACTATATTGGTATAATCGTGTTGTATAAAAAAAATTAATGTTATACAGAGTGTGTCAAAATTTTTTCGTTTTTTTATTGACTTTTAAAATGTTTAAGTTTTATGGTAAAGTTAACAGGCCCGATATTCTTTAGCTCAAACCCTTAGGTCTTTAACTAAATTTATTTGCTGTTTGTACCGGTCTCCATCTAATAATTCCTATGTCGAATTCTTTGACTTTCTTTCAACAAAGATCGATAGCATAATTTCTCAGTTTTCATCGGCTGAAGTAATCGAGCTTGGCGACTTCAATGTCCATAATAAGGATTGACTTGACTATTCAAAAACTGAACCCTAAGGCAGAGCAACCGAAATCTTCGTGGTCAGTAACTCTCTTACCAACCTTATTGCTTGGGGAGCCCACCTACTTTCCTAGAGTCCCAAATCATAGTTTCAAATCCCCAGATCTCTTTTTCTTACTACCAGCCCCTCGAACTCTATCAAACATCTGCTACATGCAGCTCTAGGTCGCTCAGATCATGGCTTTAGTCTACTATTTACCCTGCACATCCCGAGGTGCAAATGGATGCATGCCACCACGCACCGCTAGCGGCACTTCAGCTCAGCCGACTGGGATGGCCTAAGGGACTTCTTCGCCACTTACCCCTGGAATTCCATCTGCTTTTCTTCTCGTGATCCTTCTCAAATTTTGCAGAATCAACTCAACTGAATCTCAATTCAATTGGGCATTGAAAACCTATATTCCACACACACCATCAAGAAACCGAAACAGTCCAATAGCAGCCACCTGGTTTTTCCAAATCTTGTGATAAAGCTGAATTTGGGTGGTTCAGGCTCACAAGAAGTTTCCTGCGGGATCCTAGTCCAGAAAACCGACAGGCCAGCATTGAAGCAAGAAACTACTACAATCAAACAATTTCTGAAGCCAAAGACTCCTTCGACAATCGTATTAAAAACAAAGTTCTTTCTTGCTCAAATGGCAGCAAATCTTTCTGGTCCTTTGCGAAAGGCATAAGTAGGGAATTTTTGTACACGGTTCTTTTCCACCACTAACTTTGGAAGATGAAATTATTTCTACCGCTAAAGGAAAGGCAGAACTATTTGCTAAACAATTTGTTGCCAATTCAACCCTTGACCCTCCCGTAAATCATCCAATTCCAGCGGTTACCCCAGTTTCTCATAAAATGCCCGATATTATTTTTGCAGGTAAAACACATTAAGCGTATCCTTTCTTCCCTTAACACCAAGAAATCGTCTGACCTGGATGGCATACCAGCAGTCGTTTTAAAAAAATGTGCTCCAGAACTTGCACCAATCTAACTCAGCTCCTTTCCAATTTCTTACACAGGTATCTTTCGGAGAACTGGAAAGCTGCATGTGTTCAGCCTATTCCCAAGAAAGAATCTAAATCTCTTTCATCTAACTATAGACCAATTTCAATTCTCTGAGTTCTTTGTAAAGTAATGGATAAATTCATTAATTTACAAATTCTTAAGTATTTAGAAAAACACAAAAATTTTGCACGACAGGCAGTATGGATTTCACACAAAGATCTATAGCAGATCTTCTTTCCTTCGTATCACACTGTTGGAATAAGTCTCTTGAGTTTCTAGGTGAGTCCCAAATGGTTGCTCTTGGATATATCCAAAGCTTTTGACCAGGTCTGGCACGCGCTTCTTAATAAACTTCTCCTATGGTCTTTTAACTAAACTCTGTTCTTGGCTCTGTAGTGTATCTTTCTGCTCGACGTATATCAGTTATTGTGGACGGCCATTCTTCAAGCTTTCACCAAGTAAATGCTGGAGTTCCTCAGGGTTCAGTTCTGGCACCAACATTGTTTCTTCTTCACATCAACGACCTTCTCTCGTCCACAACTAATTCCAATCATAGTTCTGATAGTACCCTTCACTCCAGTTTCAGGTTCCTAAACCATCGCTAAACCTGTTTTGGAAAACAAGCGCAGAGCGATGCAGATATCTCTTTCGCCCAAAACACATAATGTTCCTGGTCGCGAAAAGAGTTCCCAAATACTCATCCTCTACTTATGAGCGGCCAAGTTTACAGAGCAAAGACACCTTCAATCTTGTGGGCGTCACATTTGAAAGTAACCTTAACTGGCATAACACATTGTATCTATAGCCACGGCAGCTTCAAAAAAGCTTGGATTTTTCTTTCGAGCCAAAAGTATTTTTCCCTTCTAATTTATACACTTTGTATGTGTCCCAAATCCGACCTCCCTTGGAGTATTGTTCTCATATCTGGGGCATGGCTTCCCCACAACCCTAAGCATTCTGGATTCTATTCACAGAAGATCTATTCGTCTTATAAATATACTTCCATGGCTTCGGCTCTGAAGAATTGTCCAGTATAGTTCCTCCACTTACGGTTCCCAACAGAGAAACTCATGGTTCCGCGCGTATGCATCCCTATACGTTCCAACTGGACAGGCCTCGAACTTCCCACTTTGTTCGTTCTTTATCCCTAGAGTTTCTAGATTGTGGAACCTGCTGCCCGCGGAGGTCTTTCCTTCCCCCAAATCTTCAAGTATTTAAGTCCCGTGTCAACAAACTCCTCTTACCTCGCTTAAGACACCCACGGTATGTTAGTATTTAGGCTTTTTAGTCTTCGTGGTTTGTCCAAAGATAAAAAAAAACGATATCATAGGGGATTCTAGAAGAGTCGTTTTTGTACCAAAATAAAGGTATGTACAGACATTCAGCATATTCCGTGAAATTCCGGATTTTAATTTGACTAACATGATTGGTGGGGTTTTCCTATAAACTTATGAAATATTAATTACATATTTATTTTTAAATATTGTTATTTAAATGTCGTGAATGAGCTACGGCCGCCATCTTGAAAATAAACAGTATGTTGTGATATATCGCAGGAAAAAAGGATTTTAGTGTAAAATTTAAAAATAAAATTAAGTAGGGGTGTTTTCAATTAAAATGTTAAAAAAAAATATTTTTATTAATTATATTAAAAACTAAAATAACGAAATATAAGTGAATAAATAATAATTATTTGTTGTTTCTTTTTATTTTCACTGCTCGATTTGCACAATATTGTTACATACTATCAAAAAATGTGTTTACATAAATGAATTTTAAAAGTTAGGATCTTTAAATTTAGTTTGTCAATTTTTAAAATAATTTTTCCAAGTTCTTTTATCACTGTCGAAGGTTTCCGAAAACGCCCGAATTATCCATACAGAACTTTTATGCCACCCTGTATAATGGAATTTTTGCGACGTTCTTCCAAAATTGTAGATCATTCTTCACTCTTCCACCATACTGTAAAAGGACGACGGAAACATTTGTTCTATTAGTATAGATTCGACTTTTGTACTGTTCATTTCGCGACATTGACGACTTAAGATTTTGTTATAGATATATCCATAATTACGTTTTATTGGTAATGAAATAAAATTGGTTTAAACACAAAAACACGTGTTTTTACGAGGTGTTACGAAACAATATATTTAAAGCAAAAAGAATAGCGGTAAATAATATTCTTTTCCGATCATTGAAAAAAAAAAACTTGTATACAATATTATAAGAAAAGTTTTTATAGAGAAACAGATGTAGAAAAAAGTTTGTATTTAAAATAAATAGGTTTATGCGACTTTCTGGCAAATCCGAAAAAGTAATTAAAAGTGTGTGATAAATGACAAAAATGTCAATGTTATGCTGTAATATTTCTGTTTAATTTTATTTGCTTTTTTTTTAAATAAAAAAATGGGGGAAGGGGTTAAGAACATCCTGCGTGTTACACAGGTATAAAAGCGACTATTTATTACATTAAAAAACAAAATTTCTAAATTAACCCAAAGGACTTTTATGCCTATCCAATATTCAAATTAAATAAAAGTTATTGATTGTTTTATTATTGTTTTTAACTAAATTTCAAAACAGATTTCTTAAAATTAATGGCATAATGCAGCATGATTCCATTTTCGTTAGGTAATTCATTAGGACATATTTAAGCACTTATATATACACTCACCCGAAATGGCACAAAATAGCTACAGGGTAAATCTAAGTAAAGAACACTGTACTTGCGTAAAACCCTTTGCTTTCAGAACAGGACAATACACTTTTGTTGAAAACTTTTGCGGTAATTCTCCAGTTAAGTTCTTTTTTATTTTAGAGCTTAAGTTGAAAGTTTTATACACTTTACCATGTTATAAAACATTTTCGTCTGGATTACCATAATATTGTAGATTATTTTATATACACTTTAAAGTGTTTCAAAAAGATAAAAGGAGTAAAACCAACTTTTAAATTGTTTATGGTTTTCACGAAAATAAACAAAGTTTTTCCATACATAAACTATAAGTGCCGCCTATTTTTCTTCCTTCTAGCTGAGCATGTAAAAAATGAGTTGGCACTTGTTAGTCAGGGTGAAGAGACATTCAAAATAAGGTACTACTCTCGACCCCTTTCAATATAAGAGCTTGCAGGCAAGTCTCACCACCCTGCTAGACAGTTGCAGTTTAGGGGTAAAAGTAGCAAAAAAACTGTTTCTTTCCAAAATATGCGTTCTGTTTCATTTTCAAATGGCCACCTTGTATATTACCCTAGTGTTGCAAAGTTATTAATTGTTTGCTATTTTTCAGTAATAGACAGTACTGACTTTTTTGTGAATCATTTGGGTCGTAGAAAAATAGTGTACATTACTTTTGTGAAAATCGTCTGCAATATTTCCCACTCGCGTGTAAAATTGTCAGTTTCCACACTTGTAATTTAATTTACTATTGTTATATCCGTAAAATAAATAAAGCCCTATTACACTGGTAATTGCCAAAAATAAATATTTGCTTTAGGAAACCAATAATTGTAAGCTCAACTACACGCGCTCTACACTCTTGCCTCAAATTATACCTGTATAGAATCGCTTTTCATCAGCATTTTGTTGCAAATTTTGGAAAGCAAATTAAAGGTATTTACTATTTGACAAAATTATAGCAGATAAAATAATTAATACAGCTAAACGTAATAATTTATATTCGGACTGGAAACAGCAACGAAAATTTACGGCAACGCAATTTGTAGGTAGTAATTAATCGGCGAAAGTCACAGTTTATCATTGCAACCCAAAACAGCGGAACGGCTGCCGAGTAATGTATCTTAATTGGGCTAAGAGTACATTTTAAGATTGCCTAATTTAAGATGTTAAATTAGCCTTTGTTTTAAGGCAAAATACCTTCTAACTAGCTCAATGTCAGTCGGGGCACGTGGGTCGTGGATTGAATAACCTAAACACTCCTTTAACTCTTGTATCAGTATTCAGAAATTATTAAATAGATAATTTGTCAGCCCTCCTATTGTAGTTTACCACAAAAAGGTACTTAAATATGGGCGCCACCTCAAGTTATAAAAGTGGTGGTAAAATACGAAGGGTAGTTCCTTAAGGTAAAACTAAAACAAAACAAACAGATTCCAACACAAAATAAAAAAGACAACGTATAAAATATGCGTGTTCTTTATTTAAGATGAACTCTCACTTAAGCTTGATTTTAAAAATATGGGTGTTAATCAAAAAAAACATAAGAGACTCTAGCGTTTAACGTTTGCAAATGTTAATTACATCGCTATAACAAAATTTAACCAATTAAAATTAAAAAGTTAAATATATAAATTGATGTTAATTTACTAGTTTATTCTTTATGTTCAAAGTCCTATGTGTTGCTTTAGACAAGTAAATATTAAACGGTGTACTTTTAAAACGTTTTATATGCGTAGTTAACTTATCTGAGATCCTCTACAAAAGGTCCACTGGATGTTGGTGTGGGAATCTCACTGGTTACAGGCTGGGGCCTACAACTCGGGACTCAGATAAGTGGCATTCACTGGTAGATCATAAGGGGGCAGCTCGCACAGGTAGGTTATGATATGCCTCACAACAAGCAGGCAACTTGAATCTGGCTTCCTTAAGCGCAAGGAACAGATAGATAAAATAGAAGATTAAAATTTGAAGAATGAAAGATGAAAGGTGAAAGATGAAACCGGGCTTATCTAAAACAAGATCAAATTATTAAAATTAATTCAAAGACAACGTTTTTTGAGGTTAAGTTTCGACATTCCAAGAAAAAGGTGAATTATGCAAAAATACTAACATAAAATATAAGTATAGAAAAAAACATACCTTTTAGGCTAAAGATGGACAAGGATTCGTGATTTTTAACAGAGATATTTCAAAATTTAATATCAAATCACAAAATTGCCTTCATATTGGTAGCTCGGTTAGACAGAAAGTGACATTTTGAAGTCTCTAAATGTCCGACCCAAAATTTGGCACTTTGTCGAACCAATTGCCGAATTTCGGCGAGTAGACTCCGAGATGTACTCGAAATCCGACGGCTATCAGCCCAAGAATTAAAAAGACATGTGAAATGCCGCTGCTTCCCTCAAAACCATGGACTCGAGAAAGGATCATAAACCACAAAAATATTAACCGATCACAAAAATCTCATTTGTAAAGCTTAACACTAACAGCTAGCGAAACCTCCAGTAAGTATATGCTCGAAGAACAACAAAACCAGGGTACAGCGCCCTCTAATGAAACGCTTTTCAGGCTCACAGCAGGTTCTAGGCCACTGGAACCTTTTAGCTTAGTTTGCGATAATAAGTCACTGCGCACTAGACGGCGCTAGTTGTACCAAATCAGATATAATAATGAAGTAGAAAAGTCGTTGAAATTAAATTCGCAAACTGCATAGGCTTTGATTTAAAAAGTAAATAAACATCATTTTTCTCTGTTATTCTTAAAGTAATAGTTGCAGTAATATTAAATAAGATTGATAAATAAGAAAAAGTTGTTAATATTGTGAATACCTTACCTATAAAATTAAAAGCCTATTTATAAGCTAATTTTATAAATAAAGGGTTTTTGTCTTTTTTTAACATAGTTCTAAAAAACCATTTTTTAAATCTTGCAATAAAAAATAGTATATCGTGGAACATGTGGGCAAAGCGATATAATACCGGACGATGGTAAGGTTTGCCAGCAACCACCAAGATATGCTTCTTCTACGAGTTGCACATGCTTTCTTTTTCTCCGATCAAAATAATTCTTAAGTTTTTATTTCTTATACAATTAAATAATATATATATTTAAGTTAATTAAATATAAACATAATAATTATTTGGTCTCGGTATAAAACATTTATTACTATGGTATCACATTGTCATACTAGGTTAGTAAAAAGAACCGCAACTGTTAAATATCTTTAAAACCGCTAAAGCTAGATTTACCAAATTTGGTATCGGAGGTGTTTTGGTCATGTAAAATTAATTAAATACTGATATCGGCACTGTTGCCCGACATTTCAGGTTTGCTAGCTACCAATGTTAAAAATCTGGCAACAATGGCAGTATCAATGTTCAATGCTACTTGCCCAGAAACCCTTATATGTCAAAATTTGTAAACGAATCTTAAGTGGTTTTAGAGATATTTAAGCGCATCTCAACTTTTTACCTTAGATGTTGTCTTGTTATATCATAGCAGCTAGTTAAAATGGAATTTGTGGTCTTTCTTTATTTAGCCTGCGCAATTTATCTGCTATGAAAATAAATAGGATATTTAATTAAAAACAAAACAAAGAAATCTGGCAACGGTGCCTATATTACTATTAAGTTCTTTATTCCCAATACCTTTTAGACACCAAATTTGGTAAATGTAGTTTTAGCGGTTTTAAAGATATTAAAAACTTGCAGTGCTTTTTCCAACCCAGGATATTGTTAACTTATAAAAATAAAACGTTATCAGTGAATCTGGAGAGCATAAGACAATGTAAGCATTCAAAAAACATATTTTTGGCCATGGCCATAAGTAAATCACCTAGCAACGCCTTCTACCTACAGGAATATTGCACTTTGGAGGTATTGTAAATATTTAGATTTACGTTCAATCGAAGATAAGAATGGTTTTTAATTAATATGATAAATTAATTAATATTTGTTATTAAATTAAACATAAATTTGGCAATAGGTTTTATATTATTTTTATAGTGGCGTCTCCGGCGGCTCCTAAACAAATATTTTTGATAAAGAGTACACGCCACTAGATTTTCTGGCTATTTTGTTTTGTGTTTTGTTTAAATTTATGATCCAAGTACATCTTTAAATCGCTAAGGAACAACGAAAACATTTTTTTTTAATTTATTTAAAAAAATAATTCCTGAAGTTATTTTTTTAAATATGTGTTGGTAATAGTACATAACTATTAATAAATATTATAAAAAACAATTTAAAAAAACTGTTTTGATGTTTGTTGTGTGGTTTAGGAATATGCAAGTAATGTTGTGGATTCTATTTTGGTTTTTGCCAATAAACATAGCAAATATTTTCTTTAAAAATATGTTTTTAATAATTTTTATTAACAAATATCCATATATATATAAAATAACAATAAAGAATATATATTCCAAGAAAGCCATTGGTGCATTTTCTTTTGTCAATAGTATTTGTTTGGTTGCTTCTGGAGACTCCATTAAATGTAGAAAATATAATCAAGTTAGGGCGAAATTAGTACACTTTTGCTACAAATACACTGCCAACTTTAATCAAAATGGGTCAAGGAATATTTTAGGTAAGCCCAACAAAAGGTAAAGTTTATGGGTAAATGTAAACAATTTACACTTAAACATCACAGAGAGATCTTTCATGAATTATCAAAATTAGAGGAAGCAGTAAGGATCTCAAAAGATTAGTTACAAACTACTTTATTTCTACAATTTAGCTTTTGTTCACGTTTGTGGATTAAATTTAAATAACAAAAAAACTGTATATTACAATGCATTGCCGGACGTATGTTTATATGGACTTCTTTACAAAATAAGCCAAAATATTTTACAGAAAAACCCTGATAAACCTGCCCTAACGATATGGAATGTGGCTTTTGATATTTTTATTTAAATTATTTGGTATATTGTAAATTTTGATTTTTAAAATAAATATTTCCATGGGGCCAATGTCCAATCGCCTCTAGTTTTAGAGTTATATATACTAGTCCCAATGTTGGATAATTACCAAGTTAAGATTTCGGGTACCACCTAAGATTTAAATTTATTTTATTCTTATTAAAACCTTAGTAGGACTTCTTTTAATGCATTCCTAAAAGTTATTTTGTAGAAAAGGTAAAATATATGAAATGTTCTTATATAGAGCATGTCTTATGGCACTGGCGTTATAACTTATAAAATTAATATTTGGTTGCCAAAAATACACAACAAATTACATTTATAATGATAACAAAATAAAACAAGCGGTAAGATTGTATTTATGTTTTAAATTATTATAAGGCAGAATTAAGACTAAAACGTCTATCTTCGCGAGTAACAGTTTTTTAATAATTATTTTTAATGCAGAACGCGCAAGATGTTGATCTTTAAACCACCCATAAAAAAACACAAAAAGGTCTTTTTGTAAATTGTCGTCAATTAAGCCGTTTCTATGTAATCGGGTTTTAAACATAAATCTATTTTTTTAAATTTGTTTATCAAGTTGGGATTTTTGTCACTATTACAAATATTATTTAAATAAATTTAATACATAAAAAAATTCATGCGCTACAAAAAGGTTTTCTTAAATTTTTCCATAAATTTACATATTTATAAATTACATTTTTAAATTTGACCCTAACGTCGAAACACATTTGAACAAAGGAATTTATCAAAAAATATTAAGCGACCTCTTTTGTAGCACATCAATTTTTTTTCAATATGTGATTTCTTTTTTAAATTAATATTTGTAGTAGTAAAAATTAAAGATCAAACAACAAAATATACAAAATAGTTTAATGTTCTACCGCTTACACGGGTACTACCTATTGCCTATTTTATAACAATTTACGAAAAAACTTTTTTAAGAAATTTTTATCCAAAAGTTATGTTGCAGGGTCACTTATAAAAAACGATATTTTGTTTTTAATTTATGCAACATACCGCAAGTCGCGCTCTCTAGAGTTTGAAACAAAACCAAGGCAAATTCAAATTTCTTACCTTTTAAAACCCTGCTTTTTTAATATTGTAAAAATACAACTATTAATAACAAAAATATTTATAAAAACTTAATTTGCAATAAATTAAAAACACCCTGTATTTTTAAAACCATCCACTTTTGGACTTGGAGTTGGTTTAAATCGTTATATTTTGACCTCAGCAATTTGTGGTATCATTTTTTCGCCACTCTCCAGAGACACCCTGTATAAAGAAGCCACTAAAACGTCATATCAGTAGGAAACAAAAATTTGTTTAAATAAAATTATAAGGGCTATCTTGATATTAAAAAGTCCTCGTATTTAAAGCTTTGAAGCCCTAAAACTACACTTTATAAATAAATTACCTTACAATGGTAATTTACTTTCTTTAATGAACAAATTGCATGCAGCTTTAATTTATTTATGATTTGAATCTTAGCTTGAGGCCATTTCCTTCCAACAAAAAGTTTGTAAACCGCTTTATCAACTTTATTTTATAATGTAACTTTACTTTAGTTGTAACTTGATTAAGATTAATTTTTGGTAATGCTGTTATTTAAAAATGTAACAACATTTTTCTATTTATTTTTAGTAAATCTTACTTAAGTTAATTAAAAATAAATTTATTGTTTGTAAAAATACAATTATACGTATAATTAAAATTTATATGACAATTAGTGGTAAAATTTAAAACAATATTAAATATTTTTTATTTTGCGTAGCTTTAGATAACACTGTTTTCTGGGAGTTTAAATTTAAACAAAATAATATTTGGCTTAAAAAAATATATATTTTATATAAAATAATAATTTTTATTTAGGTTATATAAAAAATACCAACTATACAGAGAAGGTTGCAAGCCCTAAAGAAAAAAGTGCCCTTGGACCCTATGTTTTGGGGTTGCACCCTTTATTGTTAGGTAGCTATATTTTTGATATAACTTAAATAAAAACTAATATTTTATTAATTTTAAGTTGTCTTAACTTTTATGCAAAGGGCTAAACACCTTTTTAAAATATATAAAAAGTTCAAGGTTGTTAAAATATTTATTAAATATCTTATTTTTAAAGAAAACCCATAATTATTTTGTATAAGTTTATATTTCAGAAAATAAATAAAGGAGCAAAAATTCACTGTACATTAGAATTTAGGCTTTTAGCCTTCGTGGGTCGTCCAAAGAGAAAAAAGTACTTTCTATGTAATATTTTATCAGTTTTACAAGTAAAAATTACCAGAATACTATCTTTTGCATTTTACAAAAAAAGGACATATTCAACCATAACTTACAGTTAAATTAACATCAACCAAAAAATAAAAACAGGCTTTAAATTAAATGTGCATAAATTATGTTTTAACAGGCCTTTTGAAAAGTGTGTAGCTAGCTTTTGGTAAATAGATTTTATAGGTAAACATAAATTTATATGTATTTAGACAATTATCGGAAAACCGTTTTTTTAATCAACAGGTACTTACAACGGCTATATTTTCTAAACCAAGGCAAATATTTAAAAAACATTTCTATAAAGTCAGGGGGTATAAATCCAATGTTTTCAAATCTGTTTCCCACTAAGCTGCACCCCAGTATAAATCCTAAATGGCAACACCCCTTATGTGACACCTCTCTGGAAAGCTTATGAAAAATGCTTTTAGTTGGTCATAAAAAGTTGGGGTACAATCAAACACTTCAAAGACTTTAGATCATACTTTATTATTCATGAAGATAACCAGAAGATGTCCAATTAAATTATTATAAAATTAATTAAAAATTATTAATAAATTAAAATATTACTTTCTGTAGAGCTAATACACCCCCATAAAGGGTTTTGGTTAGTTCTGGCTAGTTTGCTTTCTGAATTTTGTCGAGAAAAAAGAAATAGCAACCGGTTTTTGTTATTATGCGCTGGTGCAACAGAACTTATCAGAACTTCTTATGGAGGTGGTTTAGCTCTACAGGAATTATTATTTTAATTAAATACTCATTTTAAAATAATTTTATATTAATTTAATTGAATATTTTCTGGTATTCTTATAAAATATAAATTATAACTTTTTCAACATTTAGGGATAGTAATTGATTTAGCCCCAACTTTTTTGACCAACGAAACCATTTTATATGGGCTTTCCAGAAAGGTGTCACATAAGGGGTATTGCCATTAAAGATTTTTAGGTGACTGGATGTGTAACTTAGGAGGTTGACAGAAGTGTTTTGAAAATACGTCATTAATATTCCCCCAGGTTTTATAGAAACGGTATTTTGCCGTGGTTTAAAAAATAAGGCCCTTACAAGTTTTAATAAACGCACTCTGTATTAAAATTTAAAACAAATTATTGGGCATAAGGCTTCTTAATAACATAAAAAACTAAATAAATCACCTAATTGGTAAGCCTACTTTGGCTGGTTACTTTAAAACTACGGAGTTTTCAAATAATGAATAGATAACCACGGGTCACGATGAAGACGGCGACACCTCTTTCATGCTCGTTAGGAATGATCACATCCGCTATACATCGCTGACACCTTGACAATACCTAGCTCCTCTATATATAATTCTTGTCGGAACAATGCTAACATTTAGGGCCTTATTCGCCATCTTGTCATAGATAAACCACATTTAGATCCCCAGTGGCTAGAAGCATTTTTCGGATTTTTACGACCATGCGCAGAGTACACATTGGTGGGTCTAGGAACATGCATACCTAAAAGCCATGGCAGATACAATACCGGCACACCGTGCTCTCCATACAGTCTCTTGCTACCATACTTCGAACAAGCTTTGAACGAAAAACCCAAACAAGGCGTCGATAAACCTCAGGGATGACTGGTACCCAAGCGCACAAACACATCTTTTCGCACATGAAGAGTATCTTTTGTTTCGCGCAGGTAATACCATTTGTAGTCCAGCCAGATTAGCGCCAAAAACTCAAAAACAACCAGCCACGGTAGCGATAGGTTTTGACCTACAAATTGGTTTGACTTTCAAATGGTAACGCCGAAATGGCGGCACTGGAAAGACAACACCAAAACCTCCCATTTCACATACCAGAGGCACGTTAGATCCATTTATGCCAATATTTATATAAAGTAAATTAAAACCAAAGTTAAAAATTAAAACCCTACCTCTTAAAATTTTAAATGTATGTACATTATATTTTGTTAAGTATTTATTCATGGTCAAGAAGTTTTCTAGTTTACTTAATTTTTCGTTATGTGGTAGACATTTTTGCATTTTTACGATGTAAACAAAAATAACCGCCTAATTTAAATCATTGGGTAAAACTTACATATAAAAATTATTCAACTTTTCAAAGTGTATTATACGGAATGAGAAACTTAAAATTTAAATAGCTTTTAAAATAAATTTATAGAAGTTGAAGAAATTTTAAATATGATGCATATTTAAAGACGTCTTCTATTACAATTAAAGTTGGGTTTCCAAATTAATATACATTTTGTGGTTTGCAACTACGTTGCTATCAAAACTTTTGAAATAATAGCAGAATAAATAAAGCTGTTTTTGTCTTTCTTTAGGAAAACTGGAGGTTCCGTTGTTAATGATTTTAGTTTTTTCTTTTTCTGTAATGTTTGGGACTTATTGTTTTTAGAAATGTTTTTTTGTGCACATAGATTAACTTAAATCGGTAAATATTTTTAACCGAGAAAAAAAGTGGTTTTACTTTAAATGCAGAAAATGAAACGCCACTTTAAACCTTTAAATTTTTATTAGGAAGGACCAAAGTTACTGCTAACATTTGCGGACTAGATCGATCTGATAGAAAATACAAGAATACAAATGCATAAAATTAGATTCAATAGGCAAGGAGAAAAAAGGCGTTTCTCAACAGCAACTAAGAATACTTACTGATCACATATAATAAAAAATTAAATTTGGGCTGGAAACAGTTTTCTTTACGCCCTTTAAGGCCTTAGGAAATCAATACAACTAACAAGACGAATAAAGATAAATCTTCGGATTTTTACCACCATGCGCAGTAAACAAATCGGGGGAGGGGGTCTAGGAACATGCGTACCTAAAAGCCATATCAGAATACAATACTGGCATACTCTGCTTTCCGTACACGGTCAGAGACAACAATGAGACGAGTAACTGGACCTAACAATTTGTCCATTGTATTTATCTCTTTCTGGTTTAACGCAAGTTCCAATAAATATAACTTTGTCTTTAATCATGGCAGGCTATCGTAGATGGAGCAATCATCGCTTTGCCCTGGTTGCCAAGTTGTTTACAATTTCTGCATGTAAACTTTAATGTCCTTTTTGGCTCGCATCTAATTAAGAGAAAGAAAATATACCATGAATCTAATATTTTTAACTTGACAACGTTGCCGCAGGCAGTCACGCCGAAATTTTATTCGATATTTGTGAATGATATTTTTCAATGGCTGATTGGTTTGGACAGTTTGTTTACATTTTCTGTGATTTATTGTGTGTTTCGTGGTTTTTTACCTTTAATTGGACTTTAAATATTGACTTTTATTAGTGATCACAGTAGTATTTATAAAATTTGTGCTTTTAAACAGATAATTTAAAGAAATATTGACATGGTTATCTGTAAGAAAAAATCTTTATAAAAACCAAAAAATTACATTTTATTTAGAGTGTGTGTAATTATTGAACTAAACCCCAATATTTTATATTAATAGGAAACAAAAACAAGTACCTAACATTAAGGGCAAAAATAGCACAGCTATATAATTTGAATTTGGCGGGAAAACGATAAAGTCGACTCGCGCGCCATCTGCGTTTACCTTCCTTGAAAACAGACAAGGAAGGCCAAGCAGCTATCTCTCTCTGGATAATTTATTTACTTTTAGTTGCTCGTCTCATTCTTGTCTCTGACACGGTCTTTAGCTACCGTACTTGCTTTAAACCGGAAACCCAGACAAGGCGTCGATGAATTCTATATAATAATGCGGATAGTCTGTTTAGCTCCGCTGAGTCAAAAAGTCGGGGATGAGTGGTAAACCAAGCGCATCTATATAAAACAGTTATAAGACCAGTACAGAGACAACAATGAGACGAGTAACTGGTCCTAACAATTTGTCCATTGTATTTATCTCTTTCTGGTTTAACGCAAGTTCCAATAAATATGTCTTTGTCTTTCATCATGGCCGGCTATCGTAGATGGAGCAATCATCGCTTTGCCCTGGTTGCCAAGTTGTTTACAATTTCTGCATGTAAACTTTAATGTCCTTTTTTGGCTCACATCTAATTAAGAGAAAGAAAATATACCATTAATCGAATATTTTTAACTTGACAACGTTGCCGCAGGCAGTCACGCCGAAATGTTAATCGATATTTGTGTTTGATATTTTTCAATGTCCGATTTGTTTGGACAGTTTGTTTACATTTTCTGTGATTTATTGTGTTTCGTGGTTTTTACAATTAATTGGACTTTGAATATTGACTTTTATTAGTGATCACAGTGTATATATTAAATTTGTGCTGTTCAACAGATAATTTAAGGTAATATTGACATGGTTATCTGTAAGAAAAAATCTTTATAAAAACCAAATAAATGACATTTTTAATAAGGTGTGTGTAATTATTGAACTAAACCCCAATATTTTATATTATTAGAAAACAAAAACAAGTACCTAACATTAAGTGCAAAAATAGCACAGCTATATAATTTGAATTTGGCGGGCAAACGATAAAGTCGACTTACGCGCCATCTGCGTTTAACTGCCTTGAAGACAGACAAGAAAGGTCCAGCAGCTATCTCTCTCTCAGATAATTTATTTACATTTAGTTGCTCGTCTCATTCTTGTCTCTGACCAGTATTGATATACGGTAGTGGAAGATGACAAAGGCAAACGAGGAGCGGCTTCGGGTTTAATAAAGAAAAGTTTTCAGAAAGATTTCTAAGACGACGTTTGATGGAGCAACAGGACAATATATAATTGGTACTAACAAAGAACTGAACGCAAAAGCCAACATAATGGAAGAAATAAAGTCCAAAAGTCTTCAGTGAGCAGAACACCTCGAAATACATTAGGATGAATGAATATAAAGACAGGTGTCAAAAAAAAAATTTTACTGGGAAAATACCACTTGGACAACCCTCAACACTAGCGGTGAGATAATTATAGAAAGTGACCTTCAAGGTGTGGGCGTTGAGAATTGAATGACATTAGCAAGAGGCAGAAAGTACTGTAGGCATGTTTATCTAAAAGTTACATACACAAGTTCTTAAAAAGGTTATTTTATATTTATTTTATAGAAGATGCCGCAGGTAAATCTTTTTAGACTTTACATTAAAATTAATTGCGGTTTTAAATTTATTAACTAAATAAAAAAATAAAAAAGTTGTTGACACGCAGTAGCTCCGAAATCATCTTTTTTTGACTAAGATGCGTCAAGTTGGATCGTCAAATTTTACCTTCAGAAATTTGTGGTACTGTTTTTGGAGATATCTTTTATATTAATTATTGTTCTATTGTTTATAAAGTTGTCTTATATTTTTTTAGGAATAACGAAAAATATATAAATTAATACGATTCAAGCAATTTCCACAAGCCGAAATAATAACAGTATTTATTTGATATTTTAAAATTTTATGGCTGCTTCCCCAACCGTTGAAGTGGTATACATTTTATACCATTTTTTTCTCTTCTTATTATCTAAGCTTTGAAACCCAATAGGTCTCTTTGACGCTCGAGTAAATCCTTATTTAGCATCGTGGGCTCTTCTACCATTAAATTCTTAAAAATTTTAATTTTGACACTCTGGCATATTGCTGACGGAATAGGTGAAAATTTGTTAAACATTAAAAATTTAATACTTACGGAAACTAGTATTTAGGTTTCATACGACTCTTGGTGTACTGTCATAAAAATAATATAATGCTTAAACCTCGCCTTTTCAACTATATTTAACAACCAAAAGCGCAAAATAAATGACTAATAAAAAATTACATAAATAATTTATTTTAATAAATTATTCCAAAATAAGTTAGCTCGCAAAGAGCTTTAAAAGTAAAAATGCTTAGTTTATTATTTTCATGCAAGTTTTAATGGCACGAACGTATAAACTTTAAAATTTATATAAATTTCAAAACTTTTGCATTATTAATGACAGCAGAAGCTTTAAAATATGCAGCGAAAATTTTACCAGAACTTTTGTTAAAATCACTTACAAAGCTGCTTAAGCTATAAAAGAATGTATTGTAAAGTTTGTTAATATGTCGACGTGACTAAAAATTTGAACAACCTTTCTAGGTAGTTAAATTATTACAGCTTTAACGATATTTCGTTGTTCGACTTTATTAAGTACAAAAATATCTGATTCTAATGTTAATACATTTTTATAAAGGCTGTCGCTTAACTTCTGTAAAAGAAACTTTTGTATAATTTTTTAAAATTTTATATATTAGATAGAGACTTCTTAAACAAATGTTTTTTAGCCAACTGCGCGGCCTTAAATTGCAAAGTTTTTAAAACCTTATATTTGGGTATTTGCTTAGATGAAGTTTTAAGTATCACTTATAATTTTAAATTAATTTCTATTTACCTATAACTTCTAATTACCATCTTTTAATCCACTTTTTATTTAAAACAATAGTACCCAAAAATTTTTTAAATAGAATAGACAGTGTGGTCCATTAAGTGTGCAACAAATGAAAAACTTTTTAATTTGTAATTGGTCAAAAAATTTTATTCTTTTTAAAATTGAGAGCATGGTCATAAGCTTTTTAGCCTGTCAGTTTTATTTATACTCTAGGGATATACAGAGTTAAACAAAAAACTGTGCCAGTGTGTGCCAGAATAGGTGTTACAAGGGGAGAAATGGATCAAAAAATTTGGATATTTAAACGTCTTTTTGGGGAAAATAAACGCATTGACGAAAAGATTTCAATACAAAATTTTACTCTGATTAATAATATACTAAACAATAAAAAATATAATAACTAAAAATAATAAAAATGACCAAGAGTAAAGCACCTTTATTTTAAAAAGTAGGACAAGGACAACGGTCTATAAGTAAATGTTGTAGAGAAGTAAATTTCATGTCCAAATTTACAGTTGAACAATTAAGATAAAAAAAAATATTTTTGTATATTTTTTTTTCATTATGCGCTACAAGTTTTTAAAAATAGTTGACTTAAGGCAGCAAATTAAAAAACGAAATTAAAAAATATTTACTTTTTTTAATTTTGCTCCGCCCTGCCCATTATTTAGGTTGTAGTACGCATTGTTAAAAGTTGACAATTATATTTTTTTAATGTCATGCTTTGGCAATAAATTTTGACATAAAATTTAATTCTCTACAACATTTACTTTTGCAATTTTGTTATATTTAAAAAATAAAAGTAGATAGTTCCTGGGCATTCTTTATATTTTTAGTTATAACTTGCCCTGTATAATACAAATTAAAGTTAAATTCTGTACCTACCAGTCTGAGACTAATGTTACCGGTTTTCCCAATTTTTTTTTATTCTAAAATTGTTGGTCAATTTGCCATCTTGTAACACCTATCTTGGGACACACTGTATAAGGTATGGAAGAAAATCTAAAAGAAAACAATTAAATTGAAGGCCCTAACTTGGTATTTAAGCATAACTTTTAATTCAAATGAAATGAGGAGTACTTAGCTTTCAAGCAGTTTTTGGATTTTTGGCTTACTCTGCATATCCATGGATTTGTAATAAAACTGACCACTGCTGATGCAATTTGGAATCTGGTTCCAACTTTCAAAAAAACAACATTTTTTAAAAAAATGCAAATTAAATTTTTCTATTTGTTGCACTGTTAATGACCCACACTGTGTATTTCTGAAAGCATTGGCGTGAGAACATTTAAAAATAATATTAAATGGCCTAAAACACACAAATTTAACAAACATATTTATTTTAAAAATAACTTGCAACAAAAAGTTAAATATTATAACTTTTTTGTATAGTTATTTACATTTACACAGTTTTAAACGTATTTCAATAGTGCAAAACTAGGTAGTAAAAACCAGATGTTTTACACTAAGGTAGGTGCAGCTCATAAGGCCTAGCTAAACGAGATGTGAAATAAAATAAAAATTTTACATTTAATTTAACAAATTTTTTGGTAATTAAATCTATATACTAATCACTATAAAATGTAGACAGAGATTTAAGATTAAACATTAAAAATTAAACATTTTCGAAAGCCCTGTCAATATGCCTTATTATAAAAGGTGATTCAAATTGAGTTTACACATTACAAATATAAGTTTTTTCGAAACGCCACTGAATTTGTCAAAGACAACATAACATTTCTAAGGGCAAAATATAAACAAAACAGTCAGGGAGCAATATAAGACCAAACAACGGGTTAACATTATTCAAGCCTATTATGAAGACGGCCAATCAAGGAATAATTTTCGTGCTTTACGTAATTTTTTTGGCGCACAAAATCGGCTTTGTGGGATTGGAAAATCCAAGATAGATTGTTAAAGTGAAAATGCATCCTCAAGAAGTAACTATTTAATGTGCCTTTTGGTAAGGAGGAGTAATTGGTCTATTTTTTTCGAGCGTCATGCGGAGGACGCTGTTACGGTTAATTACGCTCGCTATTAGAACATGATATCACGGAATAGTCGAAAATTTCTGGAAACGAATTACGTTATGCCACTGGAGCCACGGAGGTCAATTACTTGATATCATCTTTTATGCCTAATTGTAATAAAATATTCTTAATGGGAAAATACATAATTTTTAATCATTTTTAATTTATGTTTTTTTTTTAATTCTATTAATGTGGAAACTCAATTTGAATAACTTTTATAATAGTAGGGTAGTAATTCCTAGGATTATAATATAGGTATTTAAAAAATGAAAATAGATCTCGACTCAATTTACACGTATATTTCTACAAGCATTGGCGTAAAAACATATCAAAATAATATTAAGGTGCTTAAAATGCCCAAAGATTAAAACAAAAAAATTAAAAATGACAGACAGACAAAAGTTTATTAAAAGGCAAGATATTTTAAACTATATTTTAATTGTTTTACGTCATTTTAAACTTTATACTGATATTTATAAACCGATACCTTTTAATTTTGAAATACTACTTGACGTCACTGGGCAAATGTACCATATGGAACTATCTTCTTGGGACCATGAGACCGGTGGACCATCACAACTAACTTTGCATTAAAAACCAACTTAACTTATTGAACTAATTAAATTTAGTACGGGCATATCCCTAGGGATAGCCCGTACAGGGCTTAACTCAAACTTTAACTCTTTACTTGACTTTACTAACTCTTTCTTATCTAATAATACAATCAATCCCTGTCTTAAAATTTTGTTCTCTTTAAATATTAAATTTTTCAGTATTTGTTTTGCATTTCTAGGCAACTCAACTTGTTTAATGTTTTTGTTTTATTATTATAAGAGTAACCTAGAAAATTGTTTGATTTCTACTTTTTAAACCTTGACACTTCACGTATTGTTTTATGTACCAAATTTCCCAATGTTAAGTAACCCAATTATATTTAAATTTCCCAAAAATGTATATTTTTAAAATTCCCAAAATGTATACTTTTTTTATACTAGGTGTTCACATATGCCCCTTCCCTGAAAGCGTTGGACCCACAACGCTATTAGAAATCAGACAAATTTACTTTAAACCTTTAAAAAAATTAGCAATATTATCGAAAAACGATAGTTCCATATAGCTTACAAATATTTAAAACCTAACATTATGTTACTTATTATAAAAATTATATTTATCGTAAATAATCTTAACGTTTTATTAAATTTTTGTTTTTTCCAATTAATTTTTTTTTCAAAAAATGCACGAAAAAATGTAAAAATAGTTTTTTTTCTAAAAAATAATTCATTTAGGTTATATTTAACATTATGACTCTTTTTTTTTGAAATTTTAAAAATTCTTCCGGATAAATTATCTAAAATAATTATTTAAAAAGTTCTAGAGATGTTTTTGCTGAAATAATTAGTTCAAATAAGATTTTAGCTTAATTGTTAAAAACCTTTTTAAGCTTTTCTTTAAGTAGGTACTTTAAATAAATATAGTTTTAACGGTAAGATTATTTTTTAGACAAAAATGACCTAATTATTGTTACTCATAAATTGTATTTTTTTTATTAATCTTTAAGTTTACTAGATATTTACGTACTACACAAACAGCTAAATAAGCAAAAAAGTTTGTGTTATTTAAAATTGACCCGTTCTGTAACAATAAAAGTGAACTTGGCCTTGTCTCGTCAGCAAAACGTTGAACCATTAAAAAGTAATTCAATGATTTATTTAATATACCAGTGGGAAAGAAAATAATTAACTATGTTTTACATGTACTATTAATTAGGTGATTTTTTTCTATTTTATCTTTTGCTCTTTTTAAATTTATTGGATAGTTTAAAAACAAAAAAAAATATCTCTTACATAAAAAGAAAATCAATTTTTTTTTAATATTTATACTTAGAAATTAACCTAATATTCCACATTCTTCTTATACTAGCCTTTATAAAAAAATTGCGTCCACCTTGCCTGCCTGTCCATGTCCTTGATGGTGCGTTCCATTGGCCATTTGTCCCGTACTTCTCCACGTACCATTGTCTGCCTTTCATTCCCATTTTCTTCTTCCACATCAGGTTACTGCAGCCTCATGCCAATTTCCCCATATCCTGAGCTTTCTCAGGGCCGCTTAACTGTCTTGTACCCCACCATTCAAGACCATACTTCAGAGCTCTTCCCCATACTAGAGCTGCGGCTTCCAGTGCTAATGCAGCCTCATGCTGCTTCTGAACTCCGTCTTCACGACGTACCATACAACTTCGACACAAATAAATATATTTCCATATTCTTCTTTATCACCTCTGGCTAACACCATTTAGCCATATTTCAAAACTGAAGATATACCTTATCTTCCTTTTCTTGTAGCTACGCTGCTACCTCCTTGCAGCTACGCTACGCAACATATTTTTCCCCATCTTCGTCCTTTCACACACATTTCTTCTCCGGGGAACGGGACGCCTTTACCATATATATGGTATTTTCTTCCACAAATAAACTGAGGGGTAGGAAGGGCGTACCATAAGCGACTTTTCCTATCGCTTCACAAAGGGCACTGGAACTGGGGCGGGCACAGCTTACCATAACCGACGTTTCACAAGGTCACTGGGAACAGGGGCGCCTCCACCATATGTGACGTTGACATTTTGAAATACTACTTGACGTCACTTGGGCAAATGTACCATATGGAACTATCTTCTTGGGACCATGAGACCGGTGGACCATCACAACTAACTTTGCATTAAAAACCAACTTAACTTATTGAACTAATTAAATTTAGTACGGGCATATCCCTAGGGATAGCCCGTACGGAACTTAACTCAAACTTTAACTTTTTACTTGACTTTACTAACTACTTTCTTATCTAATAACAATCAATCAATCCCTGTCTTAAAATTTTGTTCTCTTTAAATATTAAATTTTTCAGTATTTGTTTTGCATTTCTAGGCAACTCAACTTGTTTAATGTTTTGTTTTATTATTATAAGAGTAACCTAGAAAATTGTTTGATTTCTACTTTTTAAACCTTGACACTTCACGTATTGTTTTATGTACCAAATTTCCCAATGTTAAGTAACCCAATTATATTTAAATTTCCCAAAAATGTATATTTTAAAATTCCTCAAAATGTATACTTTTTTATACTAGGTGTTCACAGTATTATTATTATTATTATTTTTACGTATACAGCCTAAGATAAGAGACATTCTTGCCATGCAACCCATCACCATCTCAAAAACGCTGTTCAAGCCGGCACCATTTGCAACAACCTTATAAATTTAGCATAAATACACTTCTTAGGGATATTAAGGAAAAATTAAAATCTTAGAAGTAATAGCAAAAAAACTACGTAGGGGTCAGTAACTAACCCCTCCCTGCTCAGGTGCGACTGTTAAAGAAGCAGTTTGTTTATGTGTTTAGAATATTTATAAAACAGGGATTTTTGAAATAAGAATGGGCTTTTAGATATTGTGTATTTAAAATTTATTTAGTAGATATGTAGGATAAACAAAATAAATATTTTTTACCTTGACTGGAAAAATAGTAAAAAATGAATGACACTTAATTTTATTTTTCATGGCGACTTCACTTAAAATTAACTATTTTAGTTTAATCAGTAGCACTCTTAACAAAAATTAAATAAAAAAGATAATGATTTTTAAGAAGCAGGAGGGTCAAAAAAGGTAAGGTGTCATATTATATTTAAAATGTTATTTACTATCAAAATAAGGTAAAATATAGCGCTGGTGATATTTAAATTTTAAACGTACTAGTTATTTCCGGTAAAACTCGAAGAAATAGAACACAAGGAAATGGATCAACCAATCAATATTTATGTTAAATATCAATATACTAATCCTTAGAGGTAAAAAAATATAAGACCTTTGACAAAAACCCGGTATATCTTTTCCCTTTCCTAAAGGTTTAAACAAAGCCAGAATAACTTTAACTAAATGACTCTATAGAAATATAGTTTTTCTAGTTTTAAATATTGTTACTAAATTGCATACATACTTCCTACTATTGTCCGACGTCCGGTTGTGAAAGATTTTTTAATTTTTTATAGGTACTCTCATGACTTTTGCTCTAAGATAGTTTTCAGTATAATTTCCCCACTTACGGTTCCCGACAGAGAAACTCGTGGTACCGCACCTTTGCATCCCTATACGGTCCAACTGAACATGCTCCGAACTTCCCATTTTGTTTGTTCTTTTATCCCTAGAATTTATAAAATGTAGAACCTGCCGGCTGCGGAGATCTTTCTTTCCCATCCAAATCTTTAAGTATTTAAGTACTATGTCAACAAAGTCCCTCTTACCTCGCATAAAACACTCAGGGTACTTTAGTATTTGGGCTTTTAGCCTTCGTGGATTCTTCAGAGATAAAAAAATCATGTTTTACATGAATGTTGTAGCAAACATGCTTTCAAAAATATCCCGTCACATACACCGAAACTATGTTAATTTAATTTTAAATAAATATTGGTAAACATTAAGTTACAGCAGAATACAAAAAAACTGTAAAAGGATTTTCTTATTTTTTCCAAAGATTAGAATTTAATAAAAATGCATTTTGTATAAAACAAATTTAATTTAGTTACATTATACAACCTACATTTAATGCATTAAGCTCAAATTAATTATTTTCTTTTTAATCGTAAATAAATACTCCTTTTCGTCATTAGAAAACCCTAAACCACAACCTCCCACTAATATACAATTGTTCACTTAACAATACCGCACAAAAAATTAATTTTACTTACACTTATCTAAGGTATCCTATAGAGAAAAGCGTTAATTACGTAAAACACTTTCCAAATGCCCCCTGTATAATTCGAAGCAAAAACTAGCACCACAGCGTACGCGCCGCACGGGAAAAGCATTACGATCCACATAGGAGTTTGCAAAGACTTATTATTATACGTTGACTTTGACTATATTTTGTTATTTTAAATATTTATTTTTTATTAGACACATAAAATAAAAAGGCTTTTAGGTAAATCAGGCTTATTAATTTAATTTTTATAAAGTCGGTGAATAATTTGTTCATTTCTTCGTACAGAAATTCTGAAAGAGTTTTAAATAGGTAAACAATATATTGTTACTTTTAATAAAGTAATTACTTTTAAAAATTTAATTGTTTATTTTATCATCCTAGATTTTATCTAGTTTTAAAACCCTCTTAATATAGTAATACTTATATAACGAAACACAGTAGTTATAAAACAAATTAAATGTTAATATTTTTTTGTCAAATTTCTAATCGAAAATTAGTGTTTTCCGATGGTTAAAAGACAGATGCTGATTGATTTTCTGAAACAAAAGTCACAGACTAACAATTTAAAATTCCATTGTTAAAGTTTTAGTCGGGTTTCAACACATTTTTCATGTTTTCATCAGGGAAACAATGAAAGGCGACATGCAATCAAAACTTTATTTCTGGCTCGTTTTTTGTTGGGGAGGCGCTTCCTATCTTCAATTGATGGAGTAAAACTTTTTCTGTCTGCGCATATCAGAGACGACGACCTTTGTATGTTGGCAAAACTTTTCAAAACTCTTGCAATTAATTTCGTCAAATGCCCTTCTTTTACACCCGATTGCTTTTTGCCCGCTTTTGAAACTTGAAGGCGGCTCAAGTGTTTCAAAATAATTGGAAATATTATCTTTCCTTGATATTAAATAAGAGCTCTTATCCTTTTAAAGCTTTATGTCAATTTTAAATTGGTGCATTTATCTTTTCTTTTCTTAATGAATGGTAAAGTGCTTGGATTTCATTCAAGTTGCACGAATGCAACGAATAAAGTACCCAACTTGAAGAGTGGTCTGAGTATTTAATTTAATAGACGATGCTCAAAGCTATTTCATAACAAGAAAATTATACGGTGCATTTCAATTAATTTAAATTTATTATAAAACATAAATGAGAAAAAGTGCATAAATATTTAATTTAATTTAGAAAAACGTTTGCAAAATAGCGAAAGTTCTGTTAAAATACAAAATTATCAGAAAAGTACTACATTCCATGCTTGCTAAATAGGGCTACTCCTAATCACCAAAATAAAAAATAAAATATTCCTTCTTGATGATTTTAAGGCATATATAAAGTATTTTAGTAATGGGCATATAATAAATAACAAAAGATATTTTTACTTTTAAAGGTCAATGCGCACTAGGCGCCTAGTTCTTGGTACGCTTGCGGTCCGATCAAATATTTTACATGCTTTATAAAGGTCTAAGGACACTAGACACTCAGATCTCGGTACGCTCACGCAGCGATCAAATATCGTACATGTTATTTAAATGGCATTAAAGGTAATAAATTTAAAAGCATCTAAAATACTTGATCGGTTCGTAAGCGTACTAAGACCTAAGCGTCTAGTGTGCTTTGACCTTTAATGATTGACCTTAAATGACATTTAAATAGCATGTAAGATATTTGACCGGACCGCGAGCGAACCAAGACCTGAGCGCCTAGTGTGCATTGAACCTAAATATCCTAAATAAGCTTTAATAAATTACAACCAACAAGTTTCGAAATTTAAAATAATACCCACTAGCTGAAAAAATATTAACGGGAGTGGACACGTTTGGCCTTACCGGCCTAGAGCGCTATTTGTACGAAGACTAATAAGGTACTAATTTAGCTAAGTTATACAACTGGTCACATAACAATTTGCATAGTCTGTGATAAATTTAATGTGGCCCAAAAGTCCGGTGTTATTTTTTATAAAATAAAAAATTCAAAAAACTGATCTGTAACCGCCACAATGTCGCACAGCGATCTGTGGACAAAACCTTACTTTCGTTTTTAGCAGGGAAGTTATTTTTAGTAAAAATAAAACTACATTAACCAAATTATTATATCCTAAAATTATAGATTTGTTATTAGTTAAATATATCGAATTAAAGTACAGACAAATTATAGGTTGTATATTAACAGTTATTTTGCCAAAAGTGCAAGAATTAAAAAAAATGTTTTTATGGGTCTTTTATGACGCGACAACAAATACTGTAAATGTTTTTATAATTACATCTTAAGGATCTAATTATTTGATGTCCATTAATTCGTTTTTCCCATTAAAAGAAAATGGTGCAGATTTTTATTTATTGTTTTGACAAATTCACTTTGCTATAAAAAGTATAATAAAGTAAATCTGCATTATTTTGTTATTCTGTAGCAAATTTAATATAGATTTAGGCCATTATACTTGGAATTACTAAAAAACAATAAAATTATTAAAATTATTTATAATCAACATGTTTTATACATCAAGCATAAATACTATCAAACTTAAATAATTATCATATTTTATATAGTGCTTGTCTAAATTCAGGACCCCCCTAACTTTTGAATTGTTTGGTATTTTTCATGAAAATTTGAGAACTTTAGTGGGACAACATAAACCAAATTTTAGACAGGAAATGACGGATATAAATGTCCAATTGACAGCAAGGCCCAATTTTAAATTGAAAATTAAATGGAAAGGGGAGTCTTGTGGCACATTATTCTAAAACTTTTGACGAGTACTTTATAATTCCAGAATAGGAAGTCAATACCTTTACCTACTGGAAAAATGGCGGCACCTTGAAAATTACCTGAATACCTCATTATTTCCGAATCTTAATTCTGCTAAATTGAACTCATTCATTCATTCGATGAACGTATACGTTTCGGAAATGTATAACCTGTTACTTGTTTTTTTAAGAACAAATAGTCGTCACTTGTTTTTTAAAACAGGCGGTCATAAAATAGAAATCTGCATTACCATCTGATATTTAACAAAATTCCAAGTTATTACATAACCTAAAATTTCTTAAGTTCGAATTTAAACTTCAATCATTAAATTAAACTAATAAGAAAGTATACAGTTTAATTAAAATACAAGAAGCAAATAAATATTCAACATGGTCCTCCGCAGCTAGATTAATCATTTGTAAGCAAAATAGTTCCCAAATCACATAACCTATAACCAAAAAGGGTTGGTGACGCGGTACCTGCAGCTACGCCGGCGCATTGGTAGCGTGGAAGTAGAAGCCTGATACCTAGTCCTCGGGTGAACAAAAATTGCGTAAAACCGAAACTGCGAATTGGCGCCATTTTTAAAAAGTCGTCTGCTTATAGATGCAAACATCTTAAATTAAGATTATGAATGTAAATTGAGTTATCTATTTAACTAATAATATTAACAAAAATATTTAATAAGCACAAAAGTTAACAAAACAACGGCAAATTCCATAAAAAGTTAAAAATTTTCAACTTTTTTCCGGAACTGTCACGGATCTGTCACTTTTAACATGGCTGCCAAAAGCCCAATAAAATTTGGATTTTGTAGTTACGTGATTCTGGACTTCCGAGGTTCTGCAATATTTTACCGTACATGAGGACTAGGCATGACGCTCATTTGGCGTAAAATGAATTTGGCAGTTATTAAAATATGGATGAAAAAAAAACTATATATGAAAAAATACTTATTGCTTTGGAAAAGTAACTGTCTAACAAATTATATAATAACTTTTATACCATCTTCCAGTTATACTTTCTAAAAGAAGGCCTTTATTGTGTTACTTTGTACAGAATGTTAGATTAGGACAAAAAGCCAATAGTTAGGACAAAGACTGGAAATGGAGATTAGCAAACTATATTAAAATATTACTTAGGGTAAGTATTAAACTAAAGTTGACTTATATTTAGAAAAAAACATTTATGGTCAATGTTATTTTTAGTTTTAAAAATGTTATTTTAAAAAATATTTGTCTTATTTATGCAAATTGGGTAATTGTCTTGAAAGGTGGACAAACTAAGATTTTAACTAAGAAATTGGTGTACAGGGGTTTCTTGGGGCGTTGATCAAGAATCCGAAAGTTTTTAGTCAAAAACAGATTGTTTTTGAAATATCCATCATCAAAATTGAAAATGTAAATATCCTCATCTTCTGAATATACCCCGTTATTTTGCATAAAATTCTTAATATAACACTAAATGGGAATACAATATTTTATAAACACCTTTTAAAAACCTGGTTTGCCGCAACCATGCATAAACTTAAAGCTGTACAACAGATATGGTCACAAGTGACTTGATTTAAAATTAATCCTTTAATTAAATGTAAAAAAGTAATAAAATATGTCTTTGTGCCAAATTTTTAATATTTTAAAATTCGGTATTTATAATTCTAAATACCAGGACGCTAGGCATAATTCCACTTTTAAATAAATAAATAAGAACTAAGTAACCTAAGTCATTTATTTGTTTAAATACGTTTTTTTGTAAATATTTAAAGGATGTTTCATTAATTTTAAATATAGTGCTTCGCAATGAAAACTGTACGTTTTTAAATAAAATATTTTAAAAACAGTTGTATGAAGGTGCATTTAAAATTAACCATAAAATTAAAATTTTCACAAATAGACACGGTACTTTTTAAATAAAAATAAGTTTGGTTTATCACGACCACATAAAATACCCAGTATACTTAAGTCACGGTTAACATATTTGCTCTTATAAAAGATACAAAAATAATTTATATTATATTACTTTAGGTAAATTCATTTAGCTGCCTGTGTTTGATACAGTCAGGACGTGGCTATAAGTATTTTTTAATTGGTTCTTTGCAAAATTTAACGAAAAGAGTAACAAAATATATTTTAAATTTACAAAAACTAAAAATTTACAGTTCTTGAGGTCTTATTCCACTGTTTATAAGCGCCTTTTTTTGCGTCATATGAATTTTTCTTTATTTTTTTCTAGGCTCTTATGAATACAGAGGGTCTTTTATCGTGCATAGCTACCTTTACAAAGTGGCGGACAACACCGCATTAAAATATGACAGATTTGTCAAAGTCAAAAGTACTTTTCATCTTATTCAAACTCCCAAATAGTATATATATATATATATATATATATATATATATATATATATATATATATATATATATATATATATACCTATAATTGGTTTGCTATAAAGCCCGAGATATTAAAAGGACGCTCTTAAACCCGAGGTATGGGCTCAAAGATACAATAAACATTATTTGCTTTCTATAAAGCCCACTTTGTTTTTCGCGCTGAAATCAAAAGATACAAACACTGCATATTTATTTTAAGATTTGTTATCTTTATTATCCGTGTAAAATGTATCTCGGTCTGGGAATTCGCTTTTGCAATTCTGTATATTTCGGAAACATTAGTTATCGTGCCTTTAATAGCTTAGTGACTTATTGTTCAAAAATGGCCCGATACTTCGGTTTTGAGTAGAAGCAAATGCTTTATACAGTGAATAAAGTATGTCAACATTAGTAGATTTTTGAACAGACCCACCTCAAAAGTCCTGCTGGCACCCCCACCCCCCTCAAAGTTGGTTAAGGGATTGATATACTTTTTTCTAATATCTTCTAAACGGTAAATGATAAAAAACCGATTTAAGTGTCATTAGATGAGAGCACAAAATTCTAAAACTAAAAATTGTAATTTTGTTGATTAAGTAAAATTCTACAACAAAACAAATGTTGGAGGGGAGCATCTACACGGCACTTTTTACGATATATCTTCCAGACCATCCACCAAATAAAAAAAATATGGATTACAAAAATAAAGGCCAAAGTTTTCCCTATCGAATGGTGTATAACATTATACTATTATCTTTTAAAAAAGCTACCAGTGGCGTACAAAAGTAGCACTACACCAGTATAGTACCCTAAAAATAGAAATTTTTAATGTTGTACTTTTTAATTTTTTTACTTTAGTTTTATTAATTTAAACTTATTTCTAATTCTGCATACTAGTAATAATAAATAATCAATTTACACTGAAAAAAAATTTACCAGTACAAAAATCAAAATCAAGACGTGTGGATTGAGTTTGGTACTGGTAAAAATGTAAGACATATTTCGTGTATCAAAATTGCTAAAAAATCAATGGAAAAAGTCTAGCCCTTTCTTTTTCATTCACTAACCGGTTGCGATACCACGTCCTCCTTTAAGGAAAAAGAAAAAAAAGTGTTGGGAAGCTCGGGAATCTTTTCCGGAAGTTACAGCTACTTTCATTAAATTAATTGCAGCATTCAAAAAACCTTCATCTCGGCAATTAAATGTGATCTCAAAATTCGTTGTAACCATTTTTACGATAAACATTCTGATAGTAGCAACATTGATATTTGTCGAATGCAACTTATGCCCCAAAAAAACCGAACGGTTGAGAATTTATCCCCAACAATCGAATGCTTTAGCACTTCACATTATTCAATGCATTTATCAAGCAGGATTTGTTTTGGGGTAATCTCTGCCAACCAGTGGTTGAACTTCCATGTCCATCTGAATGGAGATGGATTTTAGAGAATACTAAAAGGACACCACTGTGGACCACTTTAAAAAAAATGAAAAAATATCTGATACACTATTAAAATGTTAATGTAAGATTTGTGGCACAAATTGTAAATGCTTTTTAAAAAATTTTAAAATGTACCAGGTTATGTTTGTGTGCGGAATGTTGTAATTAGGTATTTTAGGTTTGTGTAATAATGTGTTTGTTATTGATGTTATATACAATGTGTCCCAGGATAGATGTTACAAACGGACAAATTAAACAAAAAAATTTTGAATTTTAAAACGAAATTTTAGGCAGACCGGTCGCATGGTCCAAAACTAATAAATACAAAACTTTACTTCAATTGGTATTAAACTGGGCGAGATAAAAAATTGACAAAAATATTTTTTTACTTAACGTGTTTAATTTTAAATTTTGACATAAAATTTAGCTCTCTACAACATTTTACCTATACAATTTGGTCCTATTTTTAAAAATAAAGGTACGTTATTCTTGGTCATTTTCATATTTTTTAGTTATAACTTGCCCTGTATATTACCAATTGAAATCAAATTTTGTATTTATTAGTTTAGACCATCCAAAATTTTGGTGAATTTGTCCTCTTGTAGGTGTTACAATCCTGGGACACACTGTATAAGCCATAATTGTTGTTATCTTTATAATAAAAGTTATTATAATACTGTTGTTATTTATTTAAAAATATAATGAATCAAATTATAAAACAAAGAAATAAGTAAATAAAATGAAAAGTATAATTATTAATTAATAAATCTAAAGTGAAAAATAACCTTTTAAAATTAATAGAATAACATTAAATATTTCGATTTCTGGGTGCTTTACTGGTGTAGTACTAATTTGGTACGCCACTGGTAGCTTTATTTTAAAAGATAATAGTCTAAATGATAACTTTGTGGGTTGTCGTTTATGTTGTTTATTTTTTCCTACGACCACATGTGAAAATAGTAAATAGCACGCTAGTTTTTCGTGCATAGAAAATGCCTTATATCACACTAGTGTTGCAAAGTACTTTACAGCACTAGTGTTGCAAAATATAATATAAAGCTGTACATCGCTGTCATTGTTATTTTAAAAATAAATTTGAGTTACCAGGCTGTTAACTGGATTTACATTGAAAAAGCCATGCAATATTTTTAAATGAGGACCTTTTAATTCTAAAATGATAAAAAGCTACTAGGTAGGTGATTCTTGATATAAACATATTTTTAAACAGTATAATTATATCGCAGTAAGGAAAACTAGTGATGCAAAGTTTTCAATTGTTTTCTAATTTTTTTCTCTATGAAGACAAACAACTTTTATTTGTTTTGGTAAATAACTTGTGGTCGTAGGAAAATAGTGTACATTACTTGTGTGAGAAATCACTTTTCTTACACTCGTGGGTTTGTCGCCTCGGCTAACTGCCTCGTGTAACAATATTCCCACTCGTGTGAAATTAGTCATTTTCCACACTTGTAATGTAATATACTATTTGTTAATGGTTTGAAAGATATATGGTAAAGAGTGCCGTATGGATACTCCCCTTCGATTTTTTTGTTGTAGAGTCTTACCGAGAAAAACAAAATATTATTTCTAATATTACTATTATGCGCAATAGGGTAATATTACTAATTAATAAAACTAAAGTAATAAATATTCTGGAGAAAGTAAAATAAAGTATAACATTAAAAATTTCTATTTACAAACTGCCTACTATACTGGTGTAGTGCTACTTTTGTACGCCACTGGTAGCTTTAATTTAAAAGAAAATGGTATAATGTTATACACCATTCGATAGGAAAAACGTTAGCACTTACTTTTTGTGTCTTATATTTTTTGTTTGGTAGACGGTTTGGAAGATATATCATAAAAATGCCTTGTGGATGCTCCCCTCAGCTTTTCTATATTGGAGATTCTTACGTAATAAACAAAAGTACAATTTTTAATTATTACTATTTTGCAGAATTTTGTGTGGTTATCTAACGACACTAAAATCAGTTTTTACCATTTACCGTTTAGAAGATATTAGAAAAACTATATCAATCCTTAACCAACTTTGAGGGGGTGGGGGGTGCCAGCAGGACTTTTGAGGTGGGTCTGTTCAAAAATCTACTAATGTTGACATACTTTATTCACTGTAGAAAGCATTTGCTTCTACTCAGAAACGAAGTATCGGACCCTTAAGTCACTAAGCTATTAAGATTCTAAGTATTTTTGAGTATAACATACTATATGCCGATTTTTAATTGTTTTCAGAAAATGGCGACAAAAAGTAATAATTTTACCACTTAGACAACTTTTCACGTCTAAACAGTCCAAGCTGAGAGCAAAATAACGTTCAAATTCCTATCCTAGTTTTTCAAGACCTAGCTGATGTTACTAGTCATAAGTCTTAACTGGAGGTTAGCTTGACTGATAGTAAACTACTGACTGACATTTTTAACTAATCTCCAGTTAAGACTTGCTGACTAGTATCATCAAATGGGTTTTAGAAAAAATAAGACAAGGAATGTCAGGAGTTATTTTACTCTGGCTTAGACCGTTTAGAACGTCAAAAAGCTCTGCCAAAGTGGTAAAATTGTCCTTTACGAAGCCATTTTCTCGAAGACAACTGGAAATCGGCATATCATATTTACAAAAATACTTAGAATCTTAAGTAAATTTAAAAATCAGTTAAAATACAGGTTGTACTATTTAAAATAAGAAAGTTGGCATAATATATTTTTATTGGAAAAGATGCGCAACTAAAAATACCAATCGACGTGTTCGAGCGTTTTTCGAGTTTTTGCTCATTACTGTATACACACTGTATAATGTGTCTGGCGGAGCGTTTCAAATCGGAGTTCTAAATCGAATCGTTGGGGAAAATAATATATGTAATAATAATATGTCTATTCGCTAGGTGCGCGATGACAGCGCCAAATAGCGGTTGCAATTACGGCGGACTTTGAAATATCAAACACAAAACAAAAAAGGTTATAATATGAATTGTCAAATTTAATTGATTAACGCATTGTAGACAATCATAATATCACCGTAGTGTCGTTAATAATAAAGGCTTTTTGTGTATTTTCAGTTAAACGTGGCCAAATTAATTATAAAAACTGGATTCCGAGCAATCACCCACGACATAACACAAATTTTTTGTTTATTGGTAAAAACTGACAAACACAAAGGTGACAAATCGTCCGCCGTAAGTTTCTTTTTAGCTGCGGTCGCGCTGCGATCGATTTAGGGTTCTCCCACTCAGAGTCTTTATTAATAGTTTGTTATAATAAAATAATAAAAATAATATTTTGTTAAATAAAATAGGGCCACCTTGTCTAATATTAAATCGAAAACTATAATACTTGAAACTATTTAAATCAAACGTACATAAACACTAGTTGGTAATAATCAATAAATTAATATCAAAAATACGCTAACCGATAATCTTAACTACAACACTGTATTCTTCTTCCATAACCAAATGATGCATTTAAATAACATAATCTAAAAAACGAGTCCAAGATATGCAGCAATCAAAATTCAATAGTGGCCAATCGAATTAACAGAGTCCCCGTTCAAAATACATTGCACATTAACATTACCACTTTTTCTCGCTCTACAAGACGGCATAATTAGATTTTCAATCAAACGTTTCGGACATGGTTTTTAATTTAGGTTTTGAGCAGCTTTTGACCTTCCTAAACTGATGATGTATCACACTGAACCCGTTTATGTATTTATTTTTTGTACAGATAAGAAATCTTCTGTCTCTCTTCAACACATTAGATTATAGGAAAATTTATGAAGTTAACATTTTCAATATAAGTGTGATAACTCGTCGATTTTAGAAGGTCAAGAGCTGACCAAAACTCAAATAAAAATCCAGGTTCGTATTTAAGAGAATAAAGATGATAATGGTTACGAAGAAACGAAGAAACGAAACGTTGGAATGGAAATGTAATTATGCCATCTTATAGAGGAGAAATAGTGGCAATTTATTTTGAAATTCCATCTCAAGCTCTAAACCATTTTGGCTAATTTTGGTTTTATTCCTGTATCTCTGGAACTACTCGGAATTTCAAAACTTTCCAAGTATCGTTTTCTTAGTCAGGTACATGCGCAACTTTGCCAAATTTAAACTACCTACCTATCTGTCGATGTGCTTCGTAGAAATATCATTAACATGAGTTTTAAATTTTACCATGTAAAACCCTATGTTTCATACATATTTAAAAAAATGCACTGTATGTTACACTTCTCGAAATATCCTGTAAAACCATCAAAAATGGGGCACCCTGTACAGCATACTACATATCCGCCTTTAATTTGCATATTACACATTATAAATCAAAACAATGTCCCAGTCTTATCGCACAACAAACATTATTGATGTCATTATATGGGCTTCTTAAAAACCGTATAATACATCTCAGATCTGCTTAGATACACCGACATACAAAGCGCCCTCTTAAGCAAGTTTTGATGAACTATTTAACAGTTTTGTATATATATATGGGTCGCTAATGAGCCCACCAATTTTCTTGCTAAGGGGATGGTGTGTGGTTAGTGACGTAATGGTTATAATATACACGCAAAACGTTATTAAGCCCAGTGATGGGCTTAACAACGTCGAAGTGGGCTCAGCAAAATGCAAAGTATATATTTTTGGGCTTCATAGGGACCTTATATATGTCTATATATATATATATATATATTTGTTATAATATTTATAACAAATGCCTACTTTGCACATTTTTTTGTAATGCACAATAAATTTTGTTGTGCGAAGTGCCCAAAATATTGTTGTTGCGTTCCAGTGGTTCACCATCACTGATATAAGGTGTAAAGCTAAATTTATAGATTGACGTTTCTGTTTCCGATTGCCATTTGACGTTTCGGTTTTTGACATGGTATATGGAAACGGCAAACAAAAAATATAAATTGACAAATAAAAAGTTGTTGTTTCATCTTTTAACTGAAAAAGTCAAACGGAAAACGGAAACAAAACCGTCAATTTATTAATTGAGGCTTTGTTCCTTGTTTAAATTAAAGGTATTTTGTAGTTTAAATGTTTAGTCACAAGTCAACCATTAGGGAGATATTGCAGTTGCAGTTAAAAGTATTAAAGAGTGTGATACATAAAGAGGGTATTAAGTAAAGCAAAGTACTTTTTGTAAAGAATGACAGACGTTTTGTGGAGAACAACGACAAGAAGCAAAAATACTAGAAGACAATAAAAAAAATAAAACGAGTATTAAATATTTGTAATATAAGATGTTTATTACAGGCATAAATACTAGCAAACCAATATCATATGCTATATCGTCCTTAATTTCTCCCAAGAATTAAAAAACTGTATTTTTTTGTAATTCTAAAATGAAATATTGGTTTAATTTTTAACAGAAACTATTTAGGAGACAATTTTATATATTTTGAAATTAAACAAAGTAGACAATCTGACTCCTGTTTAATATATATACAGTCAATGAAACCATACGTGAGTTGAATAGTCGGATAGCGCCAATGTTTCTCGAGCCAAGCTTTGAGTTTACCAGGCGTTATCTTTTATTTCAGTTCATGACGTATAAAAATAAAAAGTTAGTGATTGGTTAGTTGTTGTAAACAAACAATACAAAAAAATGTGATTTATTAAGTATTTTAAAATGTAAAATTAATTTTAATTTTACATCTTGTTAATAATATGTAAGTAAAACCTATAAGTACTTTTTTTATGTGGTATGTGGTCGGGCACGGTGCGGTAATATTAAGTTTACGGTATTTGATAAAAACGGTACAACGGTGGTTATTTGTGGCCAAACCTAAAAACTGTGTAACTTTATTTGTAAAGGTTTATTTTACGATCAGGGGTTATGTAACGCGTGAAATAATTGACTCATATTACTGCAGTTTAATTAAATTCAAAACTTTTTGCACCGCATTCTCCTACATTTCACCAGGAAAACGCACGGTCACGGGCTCGTTGCGGTTATGTAAGGCCCGACCTTAAGTTCGTAGCCTGGGAAAAGAACATGGCTTGTTGAATTATTAAAACTTATTTGGGTCTCCGTTAAAAACAGTTTGTGGGGCTGAGATGAGTAAAGATAATGGTTAACGGAGTTTAGATTGGTATTAAGCCCACATATACTTGCGAAAAAAACTTCTCGAAGATGAATTCCTTGACCAAAAATCCAACTGAAGGGGTGTTTTACTTCCAAAACATTTTACTTCCGGGTGTGCCGCCACCATTTTTACATAATTTGGGGTAAAAAGCATAAACAGGGAAAAAGAAAAACTGACTTACCCATTCAGAGCCTAAAACGTTCATTAAGACTTCACAATTTCTTTAAAGGGTAAGTAAAATTATATAATCTCAAAAATTTGTAGATTAGTACGTTTTCTAAACCAGATTTCAAAAGCGTACCTTTTACTTTAAATTAAAGTAAGTATTTCGTTTTTAGTTTCGTCTTCTTGATAATTAAGGAAATGTACAGCTTAAGTCTCTAACCAGAACCAACCAAAACAAAAAATGCTTTTAAACCTCTTTGCATAATTCAAAACAAAATAAAGAAGGTATTCTGCCTTTTGTCTAATATTATTTCGCCACAAATATCAACTAACTAATGGTCATATATTTCAATTCGTCCTCAGTAAGCTCCAAAATTAGTAAAATAGTTATTATTGTAACCCAAAATTATTAAAAACAGGATATTATGGTGCCAAGATATTCACTTCTTTCGTATCGTCTTCTAAATTATGATATCTTAATCGTCTCTTATAAATAACTGATCTTTAATTTTTATTGTTAAAAATTATAAAAAAAACAGACACACACAAAAATTATTTTAACATTATTTTGTTATGACAACTTTTGGGAGGTTAGAGTATTAGGATTTAATACTGATCATTATTATAAAAAAATTCGTTTAGATACCAGATTATAGATAATTCAAATTAAGCTTGCAACATTTAAAAGTCCTAATCGGCATAATTTTGAACTAGTATAAGTTTCTTACAATTCATAGTCAAGCTTTTCTTGTTGTTGTGGCAGTTAATATCGTGTTTTTTAAATAATTTTTATAATTTATTGAATAATTGCGATAAAAAATACAAAAAGATTTAGTCTACAAATTGTGTGTTTTGGTGGCTATTATCATAGATTCCGTAAACACTTCTTCCATGAAGCAAAACGTGCAGTTTAAGTGCAAAAGTACTTGCTTCTAGCCGAGACGCAAACCGAAAATCGTATATTTTTGTAAAAATGGTAAATATTTTAGACACTTTTGATCTAGATACCCATTTTTATCAGCTAATTGACCAAATTGCAACACTGCTGCTTTTTAATTTGAATTCCCTATACTCCCTAACGCGATTAAGTCACTATGGCTTTTGTCATATACTTTTTGACAATAAATTTGGCGCCCAAAAATAATTGTTTATTGTCTCATATTCTTATTGTACAGGGAAGCGCCTTTTCGTTGACCTTGCAGGGTATCGCGAAAACTAAAAGAGATAGAATACATCTGATTGCACAATCTCTATAATCTTTTTGAATGTAGTAAATTTCCAAAGTTCTTTAAAATATCTTTTTAATGGTGATAAAATGTACAAACTAATTTATTTAAAATAAAATGCCATTTTATTATCGGTCTCATGACGGTGGCTATATTTTCGAAACTATGATAAATTTAATAAATTAAACGTTTTTTTAATGGCTCTCCTAATTAAAAAAAAACTGCCCAAAAATCCCAAAAAAATTAATAAAGACCCTTAAAAACTAAAAATCGACGTTTCGGTGATCACTGTGCCACCGTTGTCGAGATTAAATTAGATAAAAATAAAAAATTTAAATACACTGAATTGTATCCGCAGTTGGTTTCTTGTGAAACATTTTTTAAATATTAATACTAAATAGGAAAATTGCTTTTTAATGTTTCAAAAATTATTAGAGCATTACTCTACAATTGTTTCGCCTTTCTAGGTAATTTTCAGTCCCCGCACTCAATAAAAATTCTTTTCAATTTATCGAATTTACGAAGGACCTAACGATTCCAAACAATTCAAAATTAGTTTCTTTTGATGTAAAAAGTCTTTTTACCTCAATTCCAATAAAAGAAGTTATAGAAATTTTAAACAACTTAATCGGTGCTTCTAACTTAGATATTAAAACAAAAACAGAATTAAAAAATACAGTTCGGACATGCCTAAATCAAAATTCTTTTAAATTTAATGGTGAATTTTATAAACAAAATGATGGCCTACCTATGGGCTCTCCAATTTCTCCTTTATTGTCGGAAATTTTTATGGCACATTTTGAAAAAGTTTTATTTAACTCTAATAACCAACTAATTAAACACATTTTTTATTGGAAAAGATATGTAGACGATGTTTTTTGCATTTGGAATAGCACAGAGAGAAATTTAGATAAGTTTTTAAATTTTCTAAACTCAATAAATAACAACATTCAGTTCACTATGGAAAAAGGAAATAAAAATGAGATAAATTTTTTGGATATAAACATTAAAAATATTGACAACCACATTGAATTCGATATTTACAGAAAACCAACGACGACAGACACGGTAATAAATTACGCATCGAACCAATCATGGAAAATAAAACTATCTTCTTTTCATAGTTTAATTCACAGACTTGTCACTTTCCCATTAAGTCAATCAAATTTTAACAAAGAACTCTGCATTATTAAACAAATAGCAAGAAACAACGGATATAAAGAATCACTTATTGATAAATTGTTAACAAAGAAAAAACAAAAGTTAATTGCAAAAGAATTTTATAGTATTACAGAACCTAAAAACAATAATTTTAAGTTTATCAATTATATACCAAACATCAGTAATAATGTATCCAATAGACTAGATAAGTTGGGCTGTAAAACTGTGTCTGTAAATAAGAGTAACCTAGGTAGATTATTAGTTAACAATAAAGACAAAACAGAAAAATTAGATATGTCAGGGGTTTATAAAGTTAATTGCGCAGACTGTAATGCGGAATATATTGGTCAAAGTGGAAGGAGCATAAAAACAGAATAAAAGAGCACAAAGCATCAATTTTAAATGGTTGAAATACCCCTTAACATCAAACATCCTCTTATCTTGCTTAAAAACCCACGGTACGTTAGTATTTAGGCTTTCAGCCGTCGTGAGTTGTCCAAAGATAAAAAAAGGTAACCATGTGTTATTTAAATATCCAAATATTGATGCTACACATTTATTTTTATTTAATAATATGGACGAGCTTTAATTTTACGATTTTAAGAAAAAGTTTCCTTTGCTAAAATACTTAAAGTATTTTTTTTATCCTGTTATTATTTTCAGATGCGTGTTGACACATTTTAGATTCGTGAAATTTTGTGTTTTTGAGGTATGTTTTATGTTCTATCTCTTTTAGCTTTTGCTATACACTACAAGGTTAACGAAAAGGTGCCACCATGTATTAGTATAATCCGTCCGTAAAAATATGTCTATAATATAAAATATAATACCCAAATCCTGTTTGTTGTGGTAAAAATCCTGGGAAACATAATATCAAGTCCATATGGGAATAAGCCCTATAAAACTCCAACGATATATTTTCCATGGAACTTCTATATTTACTTTGTCAAAGAAGGCACTACATTGGATATATATATATATATATATATAATTTTTAACAAAACTGTACAAGAATAAAGCCCAAATTATCTGCAGGTTTTCGGGTTTTGTTGATATATGAGCCTATTTATATTTTTTTTAAGATTTTTGTTTGTCTTCTTTCTTGTTTGGACAAAGACGTTTTAAAGTACGAGATCCGAATAAAAAGTGACCTTTATCTATCAATTTATTAGATAAAAAATATTATATATTAAATGTATTATTTAAACAAATGTATTGCAGAGGTTTGCCTAAAAAAGATGATCAAGGCTATATTTAAATTTAGAAAGAAACCTTAAAATTTTTGTATAATGCCAACCTCAAATGTTTTAAATAGCTTTTAGGCTGGGCAGTTAAATGTGCATATTTAAATAAAACAAAATGTATAAAAAAGATTAAAAACTTTCAAAATTTTAAATTTTGAAAATTAATCCATTTATAAAATTGGAAAAAAATTAGGTAATATATTATAACTGTCATATATGGTAAAGAAAAGATTGCCACTATACAGCGTGCGTCAAAAATTTAAAGGGTATTTTTTAAATAAAATAAGGATTTGGCCATTTATTTTTGAGCAACTCTATGTCGATACCTATATGTTAGTCCCAAAGCTAGTGAACCCTTCGAGTAACGTTAGACCTGTAAGGCTAGAAATTTGTATAGTGATGAGTCATAGCATGCTTAGTACGAAAATTATCATCCGGCAGGCACCAGCCGTGCACATCATCACCCTGTATATTTTTGAAGGTTTATAAAAATAATAAAAACAGAAACCTTAGAGCTGTGGGCTGTTAGTATTTAGGCCTCCGGCCTTCGTGGATTGTCCGAAAAAAAATCAAAATCAAGAATTATGTGCAAAAAGAAAGGGGAATATAGTGAAAATGAGGTCAGTTCAAATACCAAATTTGATGATGGATATCTCGAAAACGAAACGTTTTCGACTAGAATTCTTTCAGATTCGGGATTAGCGCCCCAAAAAACCTTCGTGTACCAAATTTGGTCAAAATCGGAGTTGCGGCCGGTTTCTACATAATTCTCAATCCTTGATTTAAAGCTAAATTAGCACTTAATATTTGATTTCTATCTCTTAAAAACCACTTTTTCTGTTTTTTTTCTTTTTCTATACAATTGTAAAGAGTGACTTTTAATCACAGTCGCTATGGCTACTGTAATTAAAATGGTTAAGAGTAAAGCTTTGCAATTTTATTAAAAAAAAAATTGGTAAAATAAATTTAAAAAAGTAGTTTTTAAAAGGTGGAAATCTAATATTAAATGCCAATTTACCGCAAAATTTAGGATTTGCTTGCAAAGGAAAAATGAATATGGTGCTTTGAGGTTAGTTTTCAATTTAAGTTTGATGATGAATTTCTTAAAAACGAAAACTGTCCGGCAAAAAATTCTTTCAGTTTCGTGATCAGCGCACAAAAAAAAAAAAAAACGGATATTAAATTTCACTAAAACCGGCGATGCATCTAGTTTTTAAATAATTACCAATATTAATCCTAAACTATTAGTAGATTTATAGGAAATTATTTACACACCCGACTGTTCACTGGATTTTATGAAAAAGTATTTATTTTTAGGTATATATTTGAGGCGCTAATTATAAGTCTGAAAGATTTTTTTCAGAAACATTTCTTTTTCGAAATATTTATTATGAAAGCTAAAAATCACAGTAACCTTATTTTTAATATATTTCACTTTCTTTTTGCAAAAAATTCTTAAAATATCACTAATTGGCACACATAATGTTATAACAAAAACTTGTAAAAAGCCTGTTGTTCATTTATTTTACACCTTTTCTCCATTAAATTACAAGAATCTTTAACTTCTAAAATATAACAATAATTTTTACAAAAAAGGGAATATAGTAAAACTAAGGTTGGTCTAATTTTCAAGTAAAAAAACAAATTTGTGATCAGTGCCCCAAAACAAACCTTGGTTGGCTAAAATTGGTAAAAATTGGCATTGCCCAAACTTTTCCTACAATTAACTTATTTATTATCATTTTCTTTTTCATTGACAAACAATTTTGTGAGCAGCAAGAAAATTTTAGATTAACTGTTACCTAGAAAAATCGAGTGTAAAGCTGTAGTGAGCGGTTTTTATGAGTTAACCGATTTCTAATCTATCCTTACTTTTGGTTTATAATTTGTTGCTGACTCTTTACACCTTGACAAACAATTTCGTGAGCAGCAACAAATTTTTAGATTAACTTTTACCTAGAAAAATTGACTGTAAAGCTGTCGTGAGTGGTTTTTGTAAGTTAACCAATTTCTAACCTTTTTTGACTTTTCGTTTATAATTTTTTGCTGACTCTTGACACTTTGAAAAACAATTTCGTGAGCAACAACAAATTTTTAGATTAACTTTTGCCTAGAAAAATCGAGTATAAAGCTGGCGTAAGCGGTTTTTGTGAGTTTACTGATTTATAATTTTCCTTTACTTTCGGTTTATAATTTGTTGCTGACTTTTTACACCCTAAAAACAATTTTGTAAGCAGCTACAAATTTCTAGATCAACTATTACCTAGAAAAATCGAGTGTAAAGCTGGCGTGAGCAGTTTTTGTGAGTTAACCAATCTCCAACTTTTCTTGACTTTCGGTTTATAATTAATTGCTGACTCTTTACACCTTGAGAAACAATTTCGTAAGCAGCAACACGTTTTAAGAATAACTTTTATTACTTTTATTTAGAAAAGTTGGGTATTAAGCTGGCTTAACCGGTTTTTGTAAGTTAACCGATTTCCAATTTTTCTTGACTTTTGGTTTATAATAATTTGTTGCTGACTCTTTACACCCTGACAAACAAATTCGTAAGCAGCAACAAATTTTAGGATTAACTTTTACCTAGAAAAATCGAGTGTAAAGGTGGCGTGAGCGGTTTTTGTGAGTTAACCGATTTCTAATCTTTCTTGACTATTGGTTTTTAATTTGTTGCTGACTCTTTACACCTTGACAAACAAACTCGTAAGCAGCAAAAAATTTTTAGAACAACTTTTATTTAGAAAAGTTGGGTATTAAGCTGGCTTGGCCGTCTTTTGTGGGTTAACCGATTTCTAATCCTTCTTGACTTCAGGTTTATAATGTGTTGCTGACTCTTTTCACCTTGAAAAACAATTTCGTTAGCAGCAATAAATTTTTAGATTACTTTTTACCTAAGAAGATCAAGTGCAATGCTGGCGTGAGCGGTTATTGTGAGTTAAGCGATCTCCAATCCTTCTTGACTTCCGGTTTATAATTTCTTGCTAACTCTTTACACCTTAACAAAGAGTTTCATGAGCAGCAACAAATTTTTAGAATCACTTTTACTTAGAAAAATAGGATATAAAGCTGGCGTGAGCGGTTTTTGTGAGTTAAGCGATCTCCAATCTTTCATGACTTTCGGTTTATAATTTCTTGCTGATTTTTTACACCTTAACAAACAATTTCATAAGCAGCAATAAATTTTTAGAATAACTTTTACCCAGAAAAATCGAGTGTATAGCTGGCGTGAGCGGTTTATGTGAGTTAACCGATTTTTAATCTTTCTTGACTTTCGGTTTATGATTTGTTGCTGACTCTTTACACTTTGACAAACAATTTCGTAAGCAGCAACAAATTTTTAGATTAACTTTTATCTAGAAAAATCGAGTGCAAATCTGACGTGAGCGCTAAGACAATACAACATTTGATATGTACATCTCTTATAGTTTTGACAATATGGCCACCCAAATCAGGCAAACCTTTTGGTTCGCCTGGCATGTACTTGTGCTCATTGAAAATGCCTGTCATTTTTTTTAACCTTACTATGAATGACCTTAGTCCTTGAAAATTTTAAGCTTACAGCTTCAAGTTTTTTTTTGTTTTTATTATTTTTTTATACTTTTCAAAATTTGCAGGGTGATGATGTGCACGGCTGATGCCTGCCAGGTAATGATTCTCATACTTAGCATGCTATGACTCATTACTATAAACATATTCAGCCTTACAGGTCTAACCTTACTCGAAGGGTTCACTAACTCTTTTACTATATACACTAGGGTGGAACAAAAAACATTTTTTTTTTAATCGTTTTCGGACAGTCTTCAAAATATGCCTTTGGATGTACGAAAACTCGTGTTAAAATCTAAACTTGTTTTGTTTTTTGTTTTCAGGTTCCTCATTGGCTTTAAAATTTGCTATATAACCTAATTTAATTTATTTTTAAATATTTATTTTATTATTTAAAATTTTATAAAAACGTACCACTATTTTTCAGTTGTAAGCGAACGTGATTAAGCCGTTTTCGTCAAATTATGAAGTTTAATAAAATTTTGTATTATTATTTTAATTAATTTACAAATAAGAAACAAAGGTTGTTTACTTTTGAAAAAAGATCATGTTTTTAAGGTTTTTGCGAACCTATATAAAAAAATCAAAATTTTCTTTTCGTGAATCATATTTTTTACAAATTTAGAAAAAAGACGTTCTTTGAATAATACAATGTTTGCTCCATTTGTTTTCTTGTTAACCCGATTCGTGGACATTTTGTATAGATCGCCCATAAAAAATAAATTTATTTTAAATTTATAAACTAACGAACTAATTTTATTCACTATTTTCTAATGTAGGTGGTTTTCTACAAGACTTCTTTTACTATTTTTAGATAACAAAAATTACGTTACCAAAATTTGTCTATATTAAACACGGCGCAATAATTTTTTAATATTTTTAAAATGTTGAACCAGTTTTTTTACTAAAATTTTAACGAGTAAGAAGGATTTGTCAAAAACTATAACATATCATGCTTTTGGTAATTTTAAATCACAAAGAACACTAAAAATAGTAAAGATAAAATATTTATTTTTTTATTATCGATGCTCGTAATTATTTAAATAATCTTAAAAAATGCCAAATATACCCTTTAACGTTACCTCCAATCTTATTTTAAATTTATCTTGTTAGCCCAATTAGCTTTTAAGATACGGCAGTTTGAAGAATAATCATACATACACCCAGTCGACACTATACCACAAATGTGGACAGAAGTTGTTATTGGGGGCCGGCCGAATCACAATTCTTATTCTGCTTTACCCTATGTGAAAATTGGTAGGAACATAAAAAATAAGCTAAACCTCTTTAAAATTAAACTTTATCCACTTTTTTGGAGAATATCCTTATAATCACAACAATGCTTACTTAACAAAAAGCTTTTTCCGGAAAGAAAATATAAAATTTAGCCCTATAAGTTTTTCTAAGGTTTATACCCATGTGAACTTTATGTTACATTTCCCAGGGATATTAGCCCAAACAAACAATTTGGCTAATTCATTATCTGACTCTGTCGGAAACTAAACTGTAAATAAATATTAGTTCACATACGAGATTTTGTTTAAATGGATATTAAAATAGTTTATTTCTTGTGAACAGTTTGTTTTGGGACAGTTTTACCTTACTAATTAAATGTAGCAAGTATTAAAGATATACTTTGTGTAACAAAAAACCTAATACCTTAATATACAGGATGTTGTTTAAATATTTAAGGGCAGTTTCTACTATTCTTTTCATTTTTTTCTCAAGATACAAGGTGTTAAACTAGTAAAAAAATGTTTTTATATTTTTAAATATCCCTTATATTTCTTACCTAATTTTAATTTAATTTTGCAATGTTATGTATGACATAAAGGAGGCTTATCACTAACTTGATACCTTTAATAAGTCCAGTAGCGTCTCGAGCGACAGCTGAAGAATATTGCCAATAAAAAAACTGTAACTGTAAGACTGTAAAAATCTTTGTAAAATTTGTGTAATTGTTTTTGGTTATACAAATAAAAAATACAGCTTTTATATAGTTTGAATCTCTTTTGAATCCTGTTTTGTTAAGAAGAAAAAAAATTAATTGCTTGTTTTCAGACCATAAATAAAGGGAAAGCATTTTTTTTTTAAATAAGGTTTTAAAAATTTTTTAGTTGCAATTATTCAATATCTTTTAATAAATACTTATTTAAAAATAAAGGTTAATACCCAGTCTAACCAGTATAACTTAAAAGGTGTTAAAATTTTTGTATGTGTATCTTCCAAACAAAAATTGCGAACCCTTGCGAAACTTTTCTTTGTATTTTGTGATATGGGCTCTACCCTTAACTTTTTGTAAACAACATTCTGAAACACCCTAAATGTTTTAATATTTTTGGCGGGCATTTTTTGACGCCCTATTTTTAGTTTAAAAATAAACACCAAATAAATAGGTATCTTTAATACTACTTTAATGTAATTACTCTTAAAATATATTTTGTACCAGGTGACACAGAACGTTGTTACCCCCAACTTTTCTTTTTAGTCTTTAAGAAAGACTAATACAATTTTACAGTATAACAAAGGCGTAAATTACCATTTTTGGGCATATCACAACCCTAAAATCACTGACTAAATGTAAATAGTAAAAATCGAATCCGATTGGACAGAACGCATTGAACCTAATAGTGTGCCCTTTGTCCTAAAATTTATCGGATGCAGATAATCCGGTTCTAAATATTTTTAAATTTACCAAAGAAATGTATTTACAATGACAAAAAGAGCAAACAAATAAAAATAAACTTCTAACCTTACTTTTGTGGTATTTTTTAAGTAATTTTATTTAATTTTAAAAAAGAAGACATAATAATAACGCAAATTACTAAAGAAATACTATCAGAATAATTTAGCAAACATTTAAGCTTATTTTGTTTCCCACTATTTTGTTTCTACACTTTTTACCTAACTGTTATCTTTCAAACTTTTCGAAAACGAGAATTTTATAACCTTAACTCAATTCAAATCGCTTAAAAACAGGATTGACTTATGGTGTTTAATGCAATCCCTTACTCCATCTGAAACATGTATATCGCAATTTTTTGTCGGATTAAGTTTTATCCGAATTGGATTCAGTTTAACGATGTACCTTTAGTCACTTTCGGTTTAACCGGACGTACCACGGGCTTTATTTTTTTAACAAGAAGTACCTATTTTTTATATTTGTATTTTCTTTCTAGTAATTTATCATACAACGTGTTTTTTTTTTAAAATAGTGGACGCAAAATACTTTGGAAGAAAATCAACTACTGTAATTTTTTCTGGTTTGAATATTTTTTGCAAAGTAGTCTGTGGAAACGAAAGAAATATTTATTTTACTTTTACAAATAGCTAAATATTTCATCTTTTTTAATAAATCACTTAAATCTTATAATAATTATAGAAATAATTTTTTTTTTGAACATTTTAAGTGAAAGCACTGCCATTTTAGATTTTTTTTTTAAATTCTACATTAAAATCTTTTTCAATGTAACATCGTAGCATATAGTTTATTTTTAAGATGGTGTCCTCAGATTATTTATTTATGAATTCCGAGATTCTGATGTCGTGAATAAGTGATGTCGCTGGCCGCCATCTTGAAAATAAACAGTATGAGACTGTCATTAGAAATATTTTAGTGTAAAAATTAAAAATATATTTAAATAGGAGTGTCACATTAAAATCCTAACATTTTCTTTTTAGGTTAAATACTTAGGAATAATATTCCCTATTTAAAGTGGATGAATCTGATTTGAAGTACCTGTATATGTGTTTGTTTTTTATCTTGCAGAGTTAAACAGAAAATAAGTATTAACTACTTTAAATATTAAAATAAGCATCGGTAGTCAATGTTTTTAGTTTTGTTAGTACACATGTAGAAGTTTTACAAACTCTTTTGGTGTGTAGTCTTTTGGGACACAGAGTACCAAGAAGTGCAAAATTCTATTGAGCACAAAGTGCTTCTACAGGATCGCCTTTCTTGCGTTTATTGTTCCAAATTTTTTCCGATGTAATGGTACATATGTTATTAACAGATTTTACTTTTCCTATTTAATATGTTAGTAAGATTTTTTGATTAAACAAAAAGTTAGTTTTTACCTTTGTAGTGGATTATTATTTGATTTCAATTTTGATATTTATTTACAAGATGCAAATATAAATATAATCAATTTTAAAAAGTATGAAAAATACAGCTAGGTGCCTTTAAAATTTAACGTTTTCTCTCAATTTTCCTATATTTTTACCATAAAATCCTAATTTGCTGCTAATAAAGAAATACTGCCCGGTAAAATAAGGCCAGGCACTAATAATACCGGCCTTATTTTAACATCTGAGCTTGCGCAGATGCATGGTGGGATGGAGACTCCCTTAATAAGGATAGTGCCTGGCTTAATTTATGTCGGTTTTGGGTCGTGCCTTATTTTGGTCTTATTTTAACTTCGGAACTGTTCGTGTAAACCGAACGGCTACCGAGCACAAAATCAAAATGTCTTTAGAAGTAAAAATACTTAAAACCGTACTTTTTCAAATGTATTTCTTTAATTGTGTAACACAAAACCCTACAACACAAAACAATAAAAAAACAACTAAATATGTTTTTTTCTTTTTAGGTTAATGGTACCGTCAACATAAATTGCAATAAATAAATTATGGGTACAAGCACTATTTAAATAAGGCCTGTAATAATATTACCCGAGCTTAATAGGGCAACTTGCAATAATTCTCTAATATTGCAGTAAGGTATATAACTTTTAAATAAAAAAAAGATTTTTTAAATCGATTAACAATTGACGAAGAAATAAAAAAATGTAATTTAATATAAAACATTCTTCTGTTTAAAAGTTAATTAAAAAAAAGTCCAATGTTGAAATAATGGATAGAAATTCAAAAACGTGGATGTTTTAAAATTCACGATCTTAAACAATGGAATACCGTTTGCAGTACGAAACGTAAATTTGCAAAAGGGCTTAAAAGATTTGTGGTGATTGAAATAAATGACTCGTCGAAATCCCACAATATTCGTAGCGAAAAAGAGACCGAAAAAATACAAAGATAAAACTTTTACAGTAATAAAAGAGCCATTTGGCAGCGAATAATGGAAAGCCAAAAGCCAAAACTCCTTTTCGAAACAGGAAAACTCTTTATGCATATGTAGGGCCGTTAACTCTGAAGGAAATACCATTGATTTTCCCAGTCAGAGATTCAAAAGCCCCAAAGTTGTGATGGTTATAAATAGTTCTTACTTGCTTAGAATAGAAACAAGATAAACGTCCCGTTTCCAATGGAAACTAACTTATGTCTCTGATGTTAAGTGGAAGATTAACTTGGTAGTTTTAAACCTTGCACTAAATTACTTCTTCAATTTAAATATACTAAAGAATAAAAGTAATGGCGGTCCTTTGTAATTACTGAAAGACTTTTGCTCACGAATACACCTTATTAACGGCAAAATCAATTGTTAACTATAATACGGGGTGTGTCTAAAACGTGTGTACAAATGTATCACAAAATTCTTTAAATGAAAATGCAGTGTGTCTTAATTTAAACGAACTATTTGTATATTTATCAAAAATTCCAAAACACACGCGGATTTTTTTAGGTATAGACAATTAGGTGTCAAAATTTACTTCACCGGAGCTAACCCCTCCCCTACCAACACAAACGTCAAAAAGTTCAAATGGAAATGGGAATTAAGTGATACCTTACCTTAAAGAGTTTTAAATTCTTTCTTTAACAAACTTTAACTTTTTTTTTTTTATCTTTGGACAAACCACGAAGGCTAAAAGCCTAAATACTAACGTACCGTGGGTGTCTTAAGCGAGGTAAGAGGGAGTTTGTTGACACGGGACTTAAATACTTGAAGATTTGGGGGAAGGAAAGACCTCCGCGGGAAGCAGGTTCCACAACCTAGAAACTCTAGGGATAAAAGAACGAACAAAGTGGGAAGTTCGGGGCCTGTTCAGTTGGACTACTAACTAAAGTGTTTTTTTGTAATTAGTTTAAAAGTTTTCTAGAAAATGTACCTTAAATACCTGGTGACTCCAGCCCCTTAAAATTTTGTTGGAAGATTTCACCCAATTACCAGGTGCCAACGAATTTATTAGACATGTCATAACTTCCAGAGTATTAGACCTATACAAACAAGACCTGGTACAGGTAAATGGGATAAGAAGAGGAGACTTTTCGGATATTTTTTTAACTTTCAAGTCACTTTCAGTTTACCGGAAATGGCTCAAATTTTGAGTTTTCAAATAAAACACTCTGTATTTTTTAACATTTTTGAGGTCCTGAGACAATTTTTAATAAAAATGTGACATCTTAAAAAGGTTTAAGGACAACTTGACTTTTTAAGAGCAATTTTTATTATGGCATTTAGGTGGCCATCCTTTTGATATGTCTAATAATGGGAGTTATGGCTTGTCTAACAGATTCGTTGACACCCGGTATTCATACATTACAACTTCAATAAGCGCTTTTAAAAAAGTATTAAAAGCAATTAAATTTACATACAATAAAATTTTATTTTTTATTTTATCTTGCAGATCTGCGGTCTGCATTTTTATAAGCATTTTTTTAAATAAAAAAGTAGGTTATGAATATGTAATACATTTTTTATTAGAAATTAAGTAGCGATTATATATTTTCTTAAAAATATACAGGAATTTTTTTTTCCACTGGTAAAAAAATTAAGAAAGGGGAAATGAGAAAAATACACTGTATGTCAGACTTAACCCAGATATTACTTAAACTTTTTTTTGTTAAGTTTTGTCAACAATATATGCAAACTTATAAGACAATAAATAATAATTAAACAACATTTAACTCTAATTTTAAATATATTCTGTTTATTTCAGATTTACAGGTTGGCCTTTTAAAAAGACGGTAGTTAAATATATAAGCAGAAAACCCAGTAATTTATTATAACACAGTATGGGTTAGATTATAGGTATACAAACATATTTTATATTGTGTGTGGTAGTTTTTGAAACATTTTACAAAATTATGTCAGAAACAGTCTTATTATAGCTATCGTCTCGATTTTCTCAATACATATGCCTATAGGGATGAATGGTGTAGCCACTCACCAAAAGTACTACTAAAAACATTTAATTTCCTTGGTGGATCTATTAGCATTTAAATTTTTCTGTGCAGCATACATATTTGAATAAGTACCTAGCTATCAGGTTAATAATTTCTGAATCATTTAAAACATTTAAAAATTTGGAGCGTAGTTCTTGAATTGACTGGACCGATCGGATCTTGAAAATTGGACTTTTCTACAGTAAGTAAATCGCTTTTTACCCAGGAGTAAGTTTGTTGAGTTGCACCAGCAGGATGTTTTATTTTTCGTCGTCGCTGGTATCGCCTTAATATTGATCAAAGGTTTTTACCTCAGCTCTCAGTTGACCAGCTGGCAAATTATTTGGTGTTACAAAGTCTTCATCAGTGACATCATCATTTGCGTTTTCTAGAGGTAACAAAACTACACCAGTGGGAGGGTTGGGAATACGGTCAAGAAATTCGATTTTAACTAAAAGTTCGTGCAGCTTTAGCGGCGCCTAAAATATTAAATAATTTTATAGGATCGGAAAAGTGTTTACTTTAAACTACTGCCGTTCTTTTAAAAGAACGGCAATTTTTGAACGCCCCTCGTAATCGGCGTATAAAATATGATTGGTTGGAAATGTGATTATCAGTACTACACTTCCAAATACTATTTTAAACATCTACTGTCGTGAATAAAAGTTTTAAATAAATATGCTATTTACTTACCTCCATTCCTCCATGATTTTATTTAAAAAATGTTAAGGAAAACTAATAAAACTAGTTAAATTCTCACCTAAATTGCTCCGAACTTATTTTGTGTTGCTTTCTCTGAACAAGCTGCAGTTAATACTACTTTCGCCATTTTGACAAAAATGGGTATAACATCTCTAGGCCGCGAAACCTAAAAGCGCCTTTTAAAAGGAGAGTAATGACTGGGTTTATAACATAAATTTAAATATCTTTTAAATTAAATAAATGTTAATAAATGCGGGCCTTATTAAGTAATCTTGCCGTTCTATCGCCGCATTAAGCTAAACGACAAATTTTTTGAAAAAAAGAAATAATTAAATAAAATGTTTTTTTTTAATGCCAAACAAATTAAAAGTTTGTTTTTTTACCGCACAGGCCTTAAGAAATCCTTAACTCTTAAAAAAATATAAACAAAAGGAAACAAAACCTACATTTTATTTTAAAACAGATTTAAATTTTAATAAAGTCCTGGTGGGATTTTTTGCGTCTTTCTGGTTTCTGTGGATTAAATATCCGTTATACCTGAATTCGTAAATTGAATTTTGTTGTATTAAAAAACATTTTAAACGAGTATCATATTCTTCACAAACAAAAAAAATATTACAAAAAACATTTTGTTTAGCTTTTAGGGGAGTTTTTTTATAAAGTTTTTTATATATTTTTTTAATTAAAACCAGATACATTTAATTTTTAAATACAATGTTACAAAAATCACACACAGAGCAGTCCCTAAATAATAGGCCAACATTTAACAATAGAGTTTTAGAGTTAAAATAATGGTATTTGGCTAAACTTACCTCAGACCAGATCAAACATCAAAAACTATTTTAAACTACTTAGAATATATCTGATACGTTTTAAATTTTGTTATCAAACTTGGTATTTAGGGGCTTTTGAAAATAAGCTATTACCTTTGGGTTAACTAAAGTACCCTCCTACACTTTTTTAAATTTTTCAAAACCGTTTCAACTTTTTTGTACTACTTTGTATGTACATTCTAAGTAAACTAGTAAATTTTCCTATTCTTTTTACACAAAAAAAGGGTACTTTTGTTAGAATGCCCCTAAGTCGCCGTTTTATGATGGGGCAGTTTTAGTTATGGCTAATACGCGAATATCTAGAAAACGGTTGCTTAAAGCAATTCTTGCAAAGCATAGATACATATTTTACTTGGATGATACATACAGAAAAGCACAAAAAAGTTGTAATGTTTAAGAGCAATTCAAAGTAATCTCCCCAGTTAACACCTAAAAATTAACAATTAATCTGAATGGCCTTTGGTAAAAAACCCTTAAAGATACCGATTTTTATTACAATACTCAAAACATATAAAATATTATCAAAATAATTTAAAAATATTTTTTGAACTTTGACACCCTGTATCCTAGTTAAAAAAATTTTTAGGTGAAACAAAATGGCTAATATCTGTAAACATGGGGGCAAAGGAAAAAACCTGCTAAATTAAACTACTAAAGGTCGGGCCACACATAACCGCACCGAGCCCGATTTCACGGTGATAGAGAAAAATGGGGCTAATTAATTCGGAAAAAATTCAAAAGCACTTTTTATGCCCTTAAAAATATTCAAATCATTTTTGTTAAGCTAAGTCTATTGTTTAATGTATTATTTATCTCTGTTTCCATTTTTTCAAACTAACTGCACCGATATCCCACAAGATCCGCAACGTAGCACGACCGTATCTCGTACGGCATGAAACATGCCCAGAAAATAATGTAAATGAAAATACCTGGATTGGATAGCGCCAATGTTCCCCGAAGTTTACCGAATTTTCGAGCGTCACCTTTTATTTCAGTTCATTACCTATAAAAATTAAAAGGTATAGTTTTTTAACGGTTAGTTGTTGTAAACAAACACTACAAAAAAGTAATTTAATTAGTAATAAAAAGTGTAAAATTAGTTTTATTGTTACATCTTGTGAATATTATGTGATTAAGACTCACGAATACATTGTTATTTTTGGTTTAATAAGTTTGTTTAAATAATTATTTTAAAAAATCAACTAAATTAATGTTTGTTTAGTCGATATTAAGGCTAGGGTATTTGATTACAATGGTACATTTTAAAACAGAGTCACGGCCGTGCTACGGTGCAGGACTCGGTGTGGTTATATGTGGCCAAACCTTAAAACTGTGTTACCTTATTTGAAAAGATTTAATTTATAATCAGGTGTAATTTAAAGTGTGGTTTGATTTGACTTATATTACTGCAGTTTGATTAAATACAAAAATTTTGCTCCGGATACCTCTAGATTTTACCGGTGAAGCCACGTGTTGCGGTTATTTAAGGCTCGACCTTAAAACAAACTTTCATAGAATGACGAGTAGTTAAAATATACAGGGTGAGCCAAATTAAACTTGCACACTTTTTAACCAATATTAACTTTTTATCAGTTGGGCCTATATTTTTATTTCTAAAGGGCTAATGAGTTAATATGTTTTCTCTAGGTTGGTCAAATAGATTTATACATGACTGGACTTACGGGACTTTGTTCAAAATACTGTATTTAATCTCGTTGCCAAAAATCTTATTTAGTTACAGTTAGGCTAATCCGTTTTCTCGTAGACAAACTATGGAAAATAATTTAGTTAAAGCTTATCTGTCAACAATTTAAGGATTTAGGAATTTTATTTATTTTTTATAAATAATGCTCCCCATAAAGCATGCATTTCTCTGGATAAAAAAATAGTGTCATTTGAAAATAAAAATTGTGAGGTTACCATGGTTACTAAGTTGGATGTTGACCAAACTTAACAGTAAATTATTTTAAAACAATCCTATAAGCCCTATTGTAGATAAAATTATTTTTTTTTCGAAGTTTAATGCATCATTTTGAAAAAAGTCCCGTAATTCCAGTCCCGTTTAAATCTATTTTACCAAAATTGGCAAACCCAGAGAAAACATATCCACCTAGTAGCCTCTTAAAAATAAAAAGATGGGAGCAACAGATAAAAAGTTATTATTTGTTTAAAAGTGTGCAAGTTTTATTCGGCCCACACTGTTAATTAAGTTGACAACATTGGTATTCGTAGATTCTTAACAGATAAAAAATATTTAAAACTTTTAAGCTAATCTTTAAAATACATTTGCTTATTAACGAAATCCATACATTTATTGTAATTTTTTTTTTTAATATTGAATTATTATTATAATAGTTTATTTTTGATTTAGTCCCTTAATTTTGCAGTGTTGGCGCCTTCATAACGAGGGCTGTAAATTTTTTAAACAAAATATTATTAAGCATACAATTGAGCAATTGTACCTCCATTACACCAACACTGTCTCTTACATTTCTCAATATTGTAATGGTTGCCCTTGAAATTTTAACCGATTAACGATTATACCATTTAACCAAAAAAATAATGCCCTGAATATAACGCAACATTTAAAGCAATAAATTATACAGAGTGATTCAAAAATCAATCACGAAACTTAAGAGGGTAATTCTACTTGACAAAATAAGGGTAGAGCTTCATATAATTTTTTTAAATGTCATTCGTTTTCGAGTTACAAGCTGTCAAAGTTTAATTTTTATTTTGGTTTTTTCGCCATATTGCATTTATTTTTTAACCAATTTAGTTGATATTTGTCACACAAATCAAGCTTTGCAGAATCTAAAATTTTAAGACAAAAGTACTTTTTTAAATACCGCCAGAGGGCACTTTACCTAAAACTGAAAATTTATTTACATCACAACTTTTTTACTATGACAAATTTGTGGCAAATATCAACTGGATTGGTTAAAAAATAAATACAAAATGGCGAAAATACCAAAATGAAAATTAAACTTTGACGCCTTGTAACTCGAAAATGAATGACATTTTGAAAAAAAAATATATGAAGCTCTACCCTTATTTTGTCAAGTAAAATCGCCCCCTTAAGTTTCGTGATCGATTTTTGAATCACCCTGTATATGAGGTATTTTATTTAAAATAAGAAAGATGAAAGTAACTTTAAGTACACTGAAAAAAGTGTCACATTAAAGTTACAATAAAAATTATGGGTTATCTGGGTTTATTGGTGTAATTTTTTAAAATTGCGATATTTCAGGACGCATTAAAGTTAAAAAGATCTCTTCTGAACATTTTAGTAAAAGTGACATATCGGGTTTTGCCATTTTACCACAGATATGTAATAACATATTTGTAATTTAGCAACTCATGAAAATATGCTGTAAAATTGGGTATGGTAATTTAACAATCAGATCCTAAGCGTTAAGCCAGACGGCATGTGCGGTCTCATGTCTCGGGAGTGAGTGTAACCCACAAATTAGATTTGTCATGAAGGTAGTAGTAAATGTTTGGTATTACACTTTTTAAAATTCGGTAGCTTAACGACGCTAGGACGTCACAAAGATGGCCGCCAAGCAAAAATGGTAATTAACCATTCAGAAGTCTAGTTTAATGTGTAGGGAGTAAAAGTATCCCAAAAATTTTGAGAAAGCATAGAGCCAGGATCAATGTGATAAAAAGAAAAAGCAGGTAAGTTTTTTTTTTATATATATACATATATATTTAATACTTAAGTTCGCATCATAATGAAAACTTTTTTATTATTAATTTAACGAAAAAAGTTATTCTTTATAAAAAGTAGTCTAAAACCTATAATGCAATAATCAAATAATAATTTTTTGCATTAGTATACAAGGTATATTAAAAAATGTGAATTTTGCTCAAAAGGAAAATTGGTTTGTTAAAAAAAGCTTTTTTATACCATTTTTTTCTTCGATAACGAGCGTCATGTGACTTTTTGCTGTCTTCACAGCCTAATCTTTCTTTACATATTACATTTTGAAATAAGTATGCACTAATGTAAAAACCTTAATTTTTACCTTTAAAGCATAAAAAAATTACATTTTTTTATAAAAAGTTTGCATATTTAAATGTTATTTTAAATTCTAAACATCTTTTTCTTAAAAAAATATTTGATATTAAAAATAGGGGTGCTTTCCTCTTGAGCAAAATTCATATTTTTTGACATACCTTGTATACTACTGCCAAAAATTATTATTTGATGATTGCATTTTAGGTTTTAGACTATGCAGAATTTTTTAAAAAGGTTAACTTCTTTTCGTAAAATTATTAATAAAGAAGTTTATATGATGCAAACTTAAGTAGACACTCTGTATATAAAGAATAATGCTTTATCTTCTCTTTTTATTCCATTAGTCCTGGCTTTATGCTTAATTCAAAATTTGTATAATACTTTTATTCTTTACACATAATACTGGACCAGCATGATCAATTACCATTTTTGCCCGGCGGCCATTTTTGTGACGTCCTAGCGTCAGTTAGCTACCGAATTTTAAAAAGTATTATACTAAACATTTACTACTACCTTTGTGATGAATCTAAATTTGTGAGTTTTACTTACTTCCTAGATATGAGACCAAAACATCCATTTTTGACTATCTGGCTCAACGCCTATCCATGTTATCTTTAGCTTATATTTACAATAAAAAACACATGTTTTTCAACACTTGTAATGTAATGTAAATGTAAAAATACTATTATATTGAATGCAATTATTTGGTAACAACACAAGAGTTTGCCAAAACACAAATACTAAACAATAAAATTAACAGTTCCATACACGGTTTTTCGGCAAGCCACTGTATACCAGGCAAAAATATATGCTATTCTAGCATGCGTTCAAGAGAATATAAGAAGAGGGTATCACAACCACATCATTCACATTCTCTCAGACAGCTAGGCTGCTCTAAAACCTTGGATGCACATTGTATAACATCCAAAATCACGATGGAGTGCCCGAAGTATCAAAGAGCTCGCCGCCAGGTACAACGGGATAGAATTTCTGTGGGTTCTTGGACACTCGGGAATAGAACGAAATGAAAAAGCAGATGAACTAGCGGGAGCTGGGTCGTCCAGAAGGTTCAACGGTCCAGAGTTAGTACTCGGACTGTCCAAAAAATTGACGAAAACAACGATAAGCAGATGGTCTCAACAACAACATCTTGCTCGTTGGCATACATCACCTGGCCAAAGACATGCGATGGAGACACTGGGCGATCCTTCCAAGGAACTAAAAACTGAGGTCCTCCAGCTGGAGCGCACAGACAAGTAGTAGGACTTCTGACAGGACACTGTCATCTAAGAAAACACTTGCAAGAAATGAGCAGTTACAATGGACCCATAACATGCAGGCATTGCGAAGAAGAAGTGGAAACAGCCTCACACATAATATACAACTGCATTGCACTGACACGCAAAAGACACAGTCTATTTGGGAACGTACATAGCGGGAGCCCTCTTCCGCATGAACATCTTGGCAGAAATCTACTAAACCTGACAAAGGGCAGTGGACTTCTGTAACAAGGGATGGGTGCACAATAAGCCAATAGGCTGCAGTGCAAACATGGTCGACTGATCAAACCCGCCTCAAACCAACCAACCAATCAACCAACCAACATGTTTTTCTACTATTTTGTCTAAGTCCAAATTATTTTTTAAAAATCATGAATACATACTTATTTAAGACACGTTTTTAAATATAAATGCAATAAGGATAATTATTATTATTCAGTTTTTAATTAATTAATTAGTAAAGAAACATAAGGGCCGAGGAGTAAATAAGGATGCTGGGCGAGATTAAAATATTAAAACGTGAATTTTGCTGCAAAATGTAAATAAATGATGAACTAAGACAAATTTTATTCTTTGGTTATAAAGTCTATATTATGGCTCAGTATGTAATATTAAATTTTTAAAATTTAAACATATCTCGAAAATATAAAATAAAAAAATCTAACTACACCATTGGATTCTTTGTAAAAATTTCTACCAATATCAGTTTTTACTTTTGTTAGGTAAAGGTTATAAGACAAGTAAAGTACAGGGGGTTCAAAAGTGAAAGAAGATAATTTTCGCCCTGTAGGTCAAAAACAAAGAGGGTCATGAAAAATATTTTAGTGTCATCGTATGTTTCATTTAAAAATACTTAGCAATTGCAACGAAATAAAGACACCCTGTTCACTATTAAACACGTTGAACAAACTATTTTCATTTTAAAGAAACATACTTAACATTTTAAAGGCTAAGATAATAACATTATCTTCGCAAATTTACATCTTAGGTCAAACACAGTTTTTATTTAAACGAAATTAACAAAAAATATGGTATCCTGATTCATGATGTTTAACATAAGTAGGCAGCGATTGCACTTTGTAATTTACATTAGAAGGTATTGTATTTTAAGTGTAAATTTACCCTCATTTTGGTAAAGTGATACAACTAGAAGGGCTATAAGTTTAAAAATATTTAGGTCCTATCCCTTTCTGACTTCATAATGTTTTAATTTTTTTAAAGCTTACTGTTTAAAAAACCAATCGTCGCCGGTCAACGTAGAACATACGGTATAAAATAATTTATTAAATATAGTTTTTAAAATATGTTTCTTAAAGCTTTCATTGGCCATTATTTTTATCGGGATACTACACATTACCAAGCACGTGTACAATTTTATACCTTATAAAAAGATTTTTGCAAACCACAATGGTAGATTTCACTGCTATAGAACGAGCTTTACGGCTAAGCGCCTCCACATATAACCGAAAATTTCATCACTGCGAGGGAGTCTTTAATAAACAATGGGAAACTGTGAATCCCTAACAATGCGAATGTCACGAAAACAATACATGCGTTATCATTTATTCATTACTACAAAGGATCGCTTTTAGTTTTATTGTGTTCTAGACCAGTAAAATGCCCTTAAAAAATGTTATCGTGAAGTGATATAAATCCCTATTGTTCGCCTTTACAAATGAATACATTTTTAAACAAAACTGCAAAATTAATGGAAATTGAGCTGACAAAATTAAGTAATATTTGTTTATTCTGGTGTTGCGTCGGTAAAAAACTGACGCTCATTGTTAAGGTAGAAAAATAGTATATTACTTTACAAGTGTCAAGGGTAATACATTGTATGCAAGTGGGAATGTTTTCGCACGTGGAGATAGCAGAGTTCGGCAATACCACAAGTGAAAAAATCAGTTTTTACACAAGTGATGTACACTATTTTTACTACGACTAAAAAACTATTTACCAAAACACACGTGTTAGATTTTGTTTTATTATTTATTTTAACACAAACAAGATAATAGCTAATTATAGTTTCTTGAACCCACCAGATCAGCAGTATTGCACTTATCGATGACCCAGCTAAAAATGCAACGTTAGCAATTAATAATATATAAATAGTAGGCTTGTAATAGATTTAAGTTTAGTTCCAATTTATATTGTGTTCTGTTAATAATAAGTATATTGTGTGTAAATTTTAATAAAGGTCTTTTTAAAAAGTACCTTGTACCAATACAACCCTTAACTGGCGCAGTCGGTAGTATAGCGGAAGAGTCTGCCCTTAGATCCTCGTCGTTTTTTAACGTTTATCCGCTAATTTTTAAGAATCTATCTTCAAGGAAACAGCCTTATAGTTCGCCAACGAAGATTAGTGATAGTGTTTAGTGCCTAAATTTGCAGAAAAATTGACTTTTAATTGCAAATTAATTTAAATAAAGTGTAATTTAAGTGTTAACCTTAGTGGAAATGCTAAATTGCATCATCCTTATAGTGTAAGTAATCTATGTCAGAACAAGAAGACTTACTTTCTCAACTTAGTGCCCTTAGTCTCAACGAAGTTTTACCCGTTACCAACCCCCAGACTAAACAAACTACCCTCATCACCATGACCACAACACCTGAATTTGACATCAAGAACTTGAGCATCGTCCCAGAATATGATGGCAATCCTAATGAACTTTTCAACTTTATCCAAGCTATTACTCTGCTGCTAAACCACTACTGGAACAGTACTGACGTCAATTGCTTTCAAAACCACATACTATTCCAAGGAATATTAAGCAAATTAAGAGGAAGAGCAAGAGAAGTAATCTCGATTTATGGCTGTCTCAACTGGCATACTCTCAAGGAAACACTCATCCAGAACTTTGGAGACCAACGAAATGAAAACTCTCTTACTAGAGACCTTGTTAATCTACGCCAGGGCCCTAATGAAACTCCACAGCAGTTCCATGGAAAGATTATGAGCCTCCTTAACACCATATCAAACTACGTGGGACTTCACAACAACAATGAAACCGTAAAAGCTAGCAAGAATACCTTCTACCAACAACAAGCCCTTACCACCTTTCTGGCAGGACTACGGGAACCTCTAGGATCAACTATTAGAGCCATGCGACCAACAGACCTTGCTACTGCCATGAAATATATACAAGAAGAGCACAACATTCGGTATCTCCAGAAAAACACCAGTATTTCTTCTGCACCGCCCACTAGAAATTCTTTCCAACCAAACTTGCAGCCTGCCTTCCAGTTTCCATCTAGCCAGTGGCGATCATTTGAACCTAGACAGCATGTACAACAACAACCAATGTGGACACCCCCACCATTTAGACCACAAGGGCCACAAACCCCGGTGTTTAGGTCACAACCTCAGCAAAATGTTCCCTCGTCACAACCGTTCAATAGACCAAGGCCTGTTATTCAACCCCTAGATTCCAACCGAGCCAACCTATGAATAGACCAATTCAACATAATGTTTGGGCCAATCCACCCGGACCATCTTACCAACCAAAACCAACACCCATGAGTACTACTTCGAGAGCTGTCACACAAAATAAAGCTCCAGCCTTTAGGCCTCCACAACAACCCAACCCCAAGTACACTTTCGAAGAACTTTTTAATATTGAGCAACAAGATGAAGCCTGTCAATACAACCCCTATGGCTACTCAGAAGAAGACGCATGGAACTACAATGACCAAGAAACCCATCATACTTATGATCAAGAATACCCCCAAGATTTCCAGTACGAAGCCGAAGAAGTAAATTTTCAAGAAGACCCAAGAACAAACGAAGAAACGTAGTTGAGTTACACAGCTACACGGACAAAAGGAGCTTCCTTACATATCAATCTCTAATCCACCTCTTAAACTCTTAATCGATACCGGCGCAACAAAATCCTTTCTTAATCCAGACATTGCATTCAAGCACTATCGTGATAACATCCGACACGAACCCTTTGTTGTTACTTCCATATTCCAAAACCACTCGCAGGACTATTGCGCCGAAATCCCTATCTTCTCTGAGTTTAACTCTAATGCCCAAATCAAATTTTATCTTTTTAAATTTCATCAAACATTCGACGGCCTTATCGGCCTTGATAATTTAAAGCTCTTAAAAGCTACACTAGATCTGCCATCCTCCAAGCTTTTTACCGAACACTCAGTTTTACCTATTGAATATTATGAAACAAATAAAACTCAATTTTATTCCATTCACCTAGAACCCAATACAGTAACACAAGTAAGACTTCCTGTAAAACAAACCCAGGGAACAATAATGCTTCCAAGACAAAGACTTCAAGGAGCAACTGTAAGAGAAACTCTCACGACAGCAAGCAATCAACTAGCCTGGACGGAATTAGTGAACACATCCGATGAACCAATACAAATTGCCCTAACAAAACCAATTGAAAGCCGCGAAATTGACCTGGACCAATTCTACTTGTACACGTCTGATATTTTACCTCAAGAATCGCAAGACCAAATAAAATTTGAAGAAATTCCACCCATCCGGACAGATCATCTCAACCCAGAAGAGGAGAAAGCTATAAGAAAATTATGTAAAAAGTTCGCTAGCATCTTTCACTATCCAGATTCTCCACTGACTTTTACCAACCAGATAAAACACCACATCCGAACAAAAGATGAAATTCCAGTTTTTACGAGGTCATATCGATACCCACATGTGCACAAAGAAGAGGTTAAAAGGCAAATATCATCAATGTTGGATCAAGGCATCATACGACCTAGCCAATCACCCTGGTCATCACCTATATGGGTAGTGCCAAAAAAACCTGACGCCTCTGGAAAGATTAAATGGCGCATTGTAGTGGACTATAGAAAGGTCAACGAGAAAACTATTGATGATAGATATCCGATCCCCAACATAACTGACATCTTGGACAAACTTGGCAGATGCCAATACTTCACAACTCTTGATTTGGCGAGTGGATTTCATCAAATCGAAATGGCAGCCGAAGACATTCAAAAAACTGCTTTTAACGTAGAAAATGGCCACTACGAATATGTAAGAATGCCATTTGGATTAAAAAATGCACCAGCTACTTTCCAACGAGTAATGGACAACGTACTAAAAGGACTTCAAGGAGTTATCTGCCTGGTATACATGGACGACATCATCATCTTTAGTACGTCACTTCAAGAACACATGGTTAATCTATCAAAAGTGTTTCAACGTCTGCAAGAAACTGGTTTCAAAATTCAAATTGACAAATGTGAATTCTTGAAAAAGGAAGTTAACTTTTTGGGTCACATCGTCACTCCCGATGGTATAAAACCGAATCCAGACAAAATTAGAGCTATTATGGACTATCCAATTCCTAAAACAGCTAAAGAAATAAGGGGATTTCTCGGTCTTCTTGGCTATTATAGAAAGTTTATTAAAGACTTTGCCAAGATTACAAAGCCACTTACTTCGTGCCTCAAGAAAGATGTCAAAATTGAGCACACTCCGCAGTTTTTAAACTGTATTAAAATTTGTAAAAGTTTGCTGACAAATGAGCCCCTTCTTCAGTATCCAGATTTCTCCAAACCATTTAACCTCACCACAGATGCAAGCAACTTCGCAATTGGCGCCGTTCTTTCACAAGGTCCCGTTGGCAACGACAAACCAATCGCATACGCATCCAGAACTCTAAATGAAACAGAACTTAAGTATTCCACCATTGAAAAGGAAATGTTAGCAATCGTTTGGGCCACAAAGTACTTTAGACCCTATCTGTTTGGCCGAAAATTCAAAATTTTATCAGATCACCGCCCACTTCAATGGTTGTTCTCTCTCAAGGACCCAAATTCCAAACTGGTCAGATGGCGGCTAAAGCTTGAAGAATTTGACTACGAAGTTGTATACAAAAAAGGGAAAGCCAATACCAACGCTGACGCCCTTTCCAGGATAGAAATCCATACAAAAGAAACATTCCAAAAACCTCCAGACCACTTACAATTTCCAACGCTCGACGATCTGGTTAACACCGAAAACGACGGAGCATCACTCTACAACAATCCTGGATCGACCATTGACTTAGTAGAATTGGTAACAAATAATCCAGTAACCACAGTAACACCCGAGGAACTTGACATTATAAAAGAACTTTTGGACGAAGATGATAAAACTAGAGAAAAAGAAAACATCATGGACAACGATGACGAAACCCAACATACAACACAAGAAGATCCTATACAAGGAATACCTATAAGCGAGAAACCACTTAACTGTTATAATAATCAGCTTATCCTTAACATTGTTAACTACAATCCTGCAAAACCAGTAAAAGAACAAATCTTTGCCAACAAAATTCGACTACATGTTCAATTAGGAAAAGATAGCCTACGAAAGGACATTATTCAAATTTTTAAAGAATACATCGATCCCAAAAAGAAATATGCCATTCTTTTTAGAGAAGATAACTTGTACACGTTTCTGTCCAACACTCTTCGAGAAGTATTTAAGAACTCCGCTTTTGACCTAGTAAAATGCAATACTCTTTTGGAAGATATCAATAGCGAAGAAAGACAAAAACAAATTATTCTAGATTACCACCATGGCAAAACAAACCATAGAGGCATTTCCGAAACCGAAAATCAAATCCGACGAAAATACTTCTGGCCAAATCTGAAAAAGGACATAGAAGAAATAATTAACCTTTGTGACATCTGCCAAAGCAATAAATACGATAGAAATCCTGCAAAACCAAAGTTTATGTTAACACCAACACCAACTAAACCACTCGAAATAATTCACCTGGACACCTTTCAAGCAGGAGGGCAAAAATTTCTTACCATCATCGACGCCTTTTCCAAATACGGACAGGCATACCCAATAGAAGGATCAAATGCAGTCAATGTTCTTAGTGCCCTAATAACCTTCATCACTCACCATGGAGTACCCCATATGATAGTTGCAGACAGTGGAACTGAATTTAAAAATGGCCTTATGCAGGAATTTGTGGATACTCACAAAATTTCGATCCATTACACCACCCCAGATAATCCACAATCCAATGGAATGATAGAGCGATTCCACTCAACAATCATAGAACATCTTAGAATACTGCGGGAAAAGAAGAAATCTCTTGGAGTCAAAGAACAGATGCCCTATGCCATTCTAGGATACAATAACTCCATACACTCCATGACTAACAAGCGACCTATGGATATTTTAAATGGCCATTTAGATGCTCAAGATCCATTTGACGTCGACATTGAGAAAACTCTTATTAACAATTATACGCAGCAACACCGAGAAAAGACGAAAATTATTTATAAAGAACTTAACGAAAAATTACAAGGCACAAAAGAAAAATACATCGAAAAAAGAAACGCTACAAGACAAGTCCCCATAACATACAAACCAAGCACCAAAATATACACCCGAAAAACGATCAAAAGAAATAAACTTCTTCCTAGATTTTCTCCAAAGACTGTTAAAACTGACAACCTCATGACTATTGACACACAAGACAGAACAGTTCACAAAAAGAACATTAAAAATCATCCTCACAAAACAACTAATACTAAAAATACTTTGCAGATGTACTTTAACCAGAGCCCAAGAAATCCTAATCCAGGACCTAAAGGACAACCCAGGAATCCTTCCCCTCAAGCTGGGCCAAGCCAGGATCCAAATTAGTACACACGACTTCATACACTACTTCGACCTTCAACCAATCGCTGCAGAAGTCAACCTGCTAGAAACACAATACCAAGCTGTCACAGATGCCATCAAAAATGGACTAAGCCACCCCTATTTTACGAGTCTACATAACTTCGACCAGAGCTTACAGTATCTTCTAAAATCCGCACGAGAAAAACTCAGCACTATCTCTCCGCAATACAGATCCAAAAGGGGACTTCTAAATGGGTTAGGAAGTATAGTAAAAACCATATCTGGAAACCTTGATCAAGAGGACGCAATAAAATACGACAACGCCATCGCATCTCTTCAAAATAATCAGAATAACATCATCACACAAGTAAACCATCATATAAGCCTTAACAAGAAAATCATGGACAATTTTAACAAAACTATAACCCTTGTAAACCATAATGAAGAAACCATTAAAGTAGAAACAAACAGGATCAGCTCTGAACTTAATAAATTTATTTTCGATTTTAATCACTTTTTGCAAACAAGAAACATATTGGACCAATTGAACCTGGCTCTTCAAGTTGTTTTGCAAATCCTTAACGACCTAGAAACAGCTATGACGTTTACGAGACTCAATACCCTTCACAACAGCCTAATTAAACCTGAAGAACTGAAATGGACCATCCAGCAAATGTTAGAACACCATCCAGAAAGCCAACTCTTATATACCCAAGATGAAGATCTGGCAAAATACTACGACGTCATCACCGTAGACGGCTACTTTGCAAGAAATACACTCGTCTTTATTCTACACTTCCCAATTATACATTCAGAGCCGTTCTCCTATTTTCACCTCTTCTCTATACCTACACTAAACCAAACAACTATCATTCCACCTGCCCCTTACTTAGCCTTAAACTACGAACTTTACCAATACATGGATGTATCCTGCAGAAGAAATGGGCCCGAATACCTATGCCCCGAGCAATTTTTACAAGAAAACACCAACCAACAAGATTGTATTACTCAAATTCTCCAGATTACCAACTCCGAAGCTCCTTGTCAAAAAATACCGATCTCCATCAACACCACCTTTATTCAAGAAATGACAGAAGCCTTCTACATCGCTATATTCCCCCAGGAAACCAAGGTGTCAACAGAATGCTCAACGTCGAAACTTATGGTTCTTAAAGGAACATTTCTTGTTAAAGTACCACCAAATTGCGAGTTTCGAACAAACAACGAAGCCTTTATAAATTCCCGAACGACTATCCAGGAAGAACCATTAACTTTACCAAAAGTAAGAACAGCAGCCATTCAGGAGCAGATTAAGTTAAAACCACTGAAATTGAACAAGATTCCCCTCGATGAACTTCATAAACTATCTAAAGAAGAAGAACATTTGCAACCAATCGAAATGGTATCATGGACAAATCATCATACCCACTTCTGGATGACACCCATTTATATTTCAATTACTATACTCTTGATCTTTGCAGGTTACAAAATAAAGCAAATCTGGAAAAAGAAGAATCCCGATGAAGAGCCATCCAAAACCAAAGAAGATGCAAGGCCAGTTTTGTTCGTCCCTTACAAAACTTCCCCAGGGGATGGAGAAATTATAGTTTCTTGAACCCACCAGATCAGCAGTATTGCACTTATCGATGACCCAGCTAAAAATGCAACGTTAGCAATTAATAATATATAAATAGTAGGCTTGTAATAGATTTAAGTTTAGTTCCAATTTATATTGTGTTCTGTTAATAATAAGTATATTGTGTGTAAATTTTAATAAAGGTCTTTTTAAAAAGTACCTTGTACCAATACAACCCTTAACTA